>CAUYRH010150398.1:0-41361 GCA_963574655.1 Perodicticus potto | reverse complement strand
GAGATCAGAAAGGGATGTGTGTGCGTACACATGAGGGGTGGGTGCGAGGGAGGCTGGGCTGTTCAGGAACCTGGCTAACTTTCCGGGTCGGTTTCCCTGGGATTCGGGCGGTTCCCCGCGACAGGGGCAGGGGCTGGGACTTGGACTGGCGCGTCTTAGCTCATCGCGACCGAGCCTCGCGGCTTCGGTGACCCGCGCGCTCCGTGCGCTGCCTCACTCAAACTTTCCGTCTCGAGTTTTCCTTAATGTGTTTTATGGGGGGCGGGGAGGGTGCAAGGGGGAAGGACTAGACGCGAGAATTGGACTAGTAGGGAGGGTGAGGGGGACAGCACGGGAAGGGAGCAGGACTTCTTTATTCCATCTTCTAATAAGCCCGGTTCCCACTTTGTTTGGGTCGATCGCGTGAAAGCTCTCTTGCTGGGCTCCCCTGTGTACCCTGCGGTAATTTCCGGGCTCCCCTGTGTACCCCGCGGTGATTTCCGGCTAGGCCACGTCTGGGTGGTACCCAGTGGGGAGCCCAAGGCGGAGGGCAGGATCGGGCTGGGGCTATCGAGTGAGAAACGGCTCCGACCGCTCCCACTCACGATACAGCCGGCCCAGTGGGGTGACCTAGGAGAGGCTGGGAAGCCGTGGCCTTCCTTCCTGGTGCTTCGTTTACTTTTTTCTAGCGGGCATGGGTGTGGAGGGAGGGAAGCGCACGGGATGCGGGAATCATCCGCAGGCAGGAAGGAGGCAGGTGCTGGCACAGGGGTGGACCTTTCTAAATGCCACTGGTAAACTCCCCGCTCCGCTGGGCAGGACTTGCCTGGCCTTAGAGCAGCCCGACCCGTGGGGTCTCCTGGGATTGTCTGGGTCAGGACCCTCTCTCCTAGCGGATCTAAGGAGCGAGGCGGTAGGATGATCGTGTAGTTTGGGGCGCATTGCTCTTTTGTAATTTTATTTTTACCTTAGACTTGCCTTAAACTGAGTAACAATTTCTCTTCTTCCGACTTGAGAACAAAACTTTTCAACCAGCACGTCAGTCTCTGCAGTCCTGCGGCCACCGCCGCCGCACTTGTCAGCCCCGGGCCGAGCGACCTTCTCCCAGAGCCCGGCCCCGCCACCGCGCTCCAGAGCCTCCGGCCCCCACCCCCGCCCCTACCCGGGGCTTTTCAGGGCTCGGCCTGGGCGTTTCGCCTTTGTGCTTTGTAAGAGAAAGCCTTTTCTTCCAGTGCACAACAAACTTGGGCAGAGAGCTTCCGTGTGGCCCCCCGGGGGAGGCCGCCCACGGTGGGCAGGCCACCTGAAGGGATCCCAGGTTCGTCCCACGCTCCAGGCGCCCTTCCGAAAGCTCGCGGCCTGGGTCCACCCGACTGGCGAGGGCGCGCGGGACCCCCGAGGAAGCGGGGACTCTGACTGCCAGGAGGCAGAGGAAGAGCTCTTGCCTCCGGTTAAGAACACACTGGATGCTAGTGTCCTGGCCGCAGCTCTAGCGGAGGGTCCGCCTGCGGGTCGCGAGCCAGGCGCGCGTCGCACAGGGTGGGTGCATGGTGCCAGAGCCATCGGTGTGGGGCTTAGCCTTGCGTGGCTGGCCCGGGTCATCCGGAGTCTCCCGCCTGAGCCATCTCCCTGCCCCGGAACAACTGAGGGGGAAAGCGCGGGCGCTTTCTGCCCATGATACCGAGCAGCCAGGTCTTGCCTCTCGCCTCCGCTCCGGACTCGGCTTCAGGGGCAACGAGAGGAGAGAAAGGGAAAAGGGGAAAAAGGGCGGGCGGCGAGGCAGCAGCGAGTGGGACTAGGGGGAGCAGAGCGGGCAGGCGGCCTGCGCCTTGCCTGGCCTCCCTTCTCTTTCCGTTTCACCGGCTCTTCCAGCAAAGGGGAAATGAGCAGAGGGGGGAAAGGCAGAAAGAGCGTCGAGGAAAAGCGCTGCGGACGTCTTCCGTTCCAATTCCTGCTAGCTCGCAGAGACCCCGTAGAAGTGGCATGAGTTCGTTTGCTGTGCTCCAGGGCGAGGTGGGGGAAGGCGGTGGACAGGGCGGCGCTGCGCCGCTGGTGACCGACGGGGACAGGGCAGGGCGCGGAGCGAGCGGGGAAACACACCTGTTCTGCGAGCCGCGCGGTGTGCGGCGGCCGGGCGGCAGCAATGCAGCCTCCGTCCGCACCCCAAGCCTGCAGTCCGGGACCTGGAAGGGCCCGACAGCTCGGTGTCGGCCCGCATTTGCAGAAGAGCGAGAGTGGAGGGAGCCGGTGGCTGCCTGCTGGAGTGGTGGCGCGCGGCAACCGGACCCGGCTGACCCGCGGGGCGGGGCTGTTCACGGGCTCTAGGTTCTTGGACTTTGGTCGAAGGCAGGCTGCTCAGAGCAAGCCCCTTGCCCCGCGGGCCCTGCGCAGCTGCGAACCAGGGCCCCTTGCGCTCGTCGGTTCTTCCCGGCCCGACACCTTGGTTCCTCAAAGTTACAAGCAGATTGCTTCGTGCGGAGGTTGTTGGGACCTGAAGTATTCTTTGTACAAAGGCAATCGAGAGCCGGAGGGAGAGGTCAGGCCAGAGCAATGGGATCAGCTCTGCGTTGGCCTCAAGTTTACGAAGGTTTTGCCTTCACCTCTTATTCCCTCGTTTTCCCTAAAAGAGTTGGTTTTTCTGAGTCGACACTCTACAGGGCTGAATTCTGCACTGGCTATCTGAGCCGACATCCTTGCGGCCCGCTCTGTGGTTCGGACGGGCTGGGTCTGTCTCGCATTCGCACCCTTTGGCCAACCTGGGCCTGTATCTGGGTCCAAGTCTGGGACCGATACCCGGCCATGTCTGAACCACAGGCGTCGGCCGGAGCGTATTAGCCTCTTGCTCCCTGGGCTTTCGCATCTGGTGGTGAAATTTCTGTTACAGTGGTGTTTCCAAATACCCTCTGGGCGTTTGGTGTGCGGGAATTCTCTTCAAGTGAAGAAGTCTGTGAACTTAAAAAAAAAAAAATTCTTTCCTGCGTTCTTCACAACCCCCTACTACTCTGCCCTCATTTCCTATTGTTCTTTGCTTTTTAAGTTCCCCGTTAATTTTTTAAAAGTTTATTTATGCGAAGGAAAAATATCGTTTAATTTGTTCTATTATTTTAATTCCTGGCTTTTGGACACGGTTCAGAGACCACAAAAATGTCACCTGTTGTAATAAGCAGGGGCGTGTTGTGTGTGCGTTTTAATTGCCAGCAGAGCCGTAGTTTGCTGGGCGCCCGGAGCTCGGCTCGGTTAAGAGCTCTTTGCAGCCTTCTTTGTGGCGGTCATTTGCAAGTGGGTTTGGCTCCCAGCAACAGCGGCGGCAGCAGCACCGCTTCCTTCTACGCGATCCGGAGCCGGGTCAGGAAGCCCAGACTGCACAGGGATGGGCAGAGGCTGCGGTGGGAGATTGCCCACTCTCTGAGACTCTCTCTGGCTTTCGGTTTTTTGGTGCAAAAGTGACGAGTACCAGCCGGAGAGCGCGAAGAGCTGCGCATCAGCCTAACCTCAGACATTTCCACGTTCCAAACGCCGGCTGCTTCGTTTCATTTGTCTTGGTTCTGGCATGTTTAACCATGCAATTAGTAATCTCGCTAATTATTCAGTTAGCTGGGGGTTTGTAATCACTTTAAACCAGGGTTGGATATGTGATTTAAGAAACAAACAAACTCCCACACCTACAGAACTGAACCAAACCCGTCACGTCAAGGATTTGAAATTTTTAAAACTCTATGTGTTGGTCCCTCCATCCAACCTCACTCCCTGCCAGACAATTTATTTAGCTTCGTGGATTGATCCCTCCTCCTTGTTTAGTTAATTCAACAAAGACTTTTTGCTATTTGTTTGGAGTTTGTCTGGTGCCGTGGAAAAGTAGCTGATGATTTATTTGGTTGCTTTTCGATTTCTGTCTTCAGCCCTTCTTTCTCCTCCTTTCAGCGGGGATGTCAGCTGTTATTACTTCCTATTGATCCCTTTGCAAAGTGAGAAGTGAACTAAAATTAATGTCAATTCCACTGCTCGGATCAATAGCTGGAGTTATTTTAATCTGGATTTGCACGAAGTGCTAAATTAAAAAAAATCAGCATAGAGGCAGAAAAGTAACAGTTACTTACTTTCCCTTTGCCTGGTTCTTTACAGTCACCCAAATGCTCCATCAAGCTGATTATCTTACAATCCATATTTTTTTAATTAAGAGGGTCAGTTAGTTTTCTTATTTTGGGTTCTGTGTTTAAACCCATGACATTTTGACATTGGGAGTGTATTAACTATAGATTTTCATAATGACTGTGGTCTGCTGAAGCTTCATCTATACAAGTTGTTAATGTGGGGAGGAGGTTAGAAAGAAAAGGGAAAAGAGAAAAAGCACTCCCCCAACCCCCACAGAGACCAACGCCCACACAGTGGAGTAAAAGAGATATAGCTTGGAAAAATATTGTTGATTTATTTTCAGTATAATGAAGTTTTCAAAGGAATAACCAGGTTGGAATGATTCACCGTGTTCTGTTGGAGTGTCCGGTGCTGTCGCCAGATTAGTAATTTATGAAACTCATTTAATGTAATGAGGTGATCTAGGAAGTAAAATGGAAAGTGAATCCTGGAGGGGGTGCTAGGGGGGATATTTCTCCCCTCACACTCACTGTGTTATGTTTGTCCTTTTTTTCAGCTTGCCTCATACAATATTGCTCGTCGACAGATAAGTAGTTATTTCTGTTGTGAAGAGCTGCTAAGAATCTTTGGAACAGCCCTAGACCCTCTTTCAGAGCGTCCATGTTATGTGGCCGTTAATCTGACTAGAAAACAGCCAAGAACAGGATTCCCAGAGTTGTCAGGCTAACTGGCTGTCCTTGGCAGATCATTCCCATAATGATAGTTACTGCCATAACTTGATAGGAAAGTTATTTAAAATTTGGAAGAGAGGAAAATCCGTTAATGTGAGATACATAATCTGGTAATTTAGCAATGATGTCTATAAGGAAAGATGCCAAATGAGGAAGCAGTCTGATGGTGTCCACTCATCTTTCCAATTAATAACCGTCACTGACAGGTCTGCTACAGGATGGGAGAAGAAAATACTCTCATTGCACTGCATTGGAGGATTCATCTATATGGTTTAACTGAGGTTCCTCTATTTGAAGGAATACCAGAGATACTCCATTAGATAAGTGGGCTTTTGTAAAGGGAAGGGAGTAGATTTTATTTCTGATATGACTCTCAATTTGAAGGTTGTAATTTGTACAGATGGTGATTTTTGGTTACACTTTGAGTTTCATTAAGTTTCTATTTTGTGTATATTTTTGAAGCTATTAAGTCCTACTGTTAATCTTGTGTTATCCTGACTTTTGCTATACAACTCTTGTTCTCCCATCACCTACTCAGAATAAATTTTGAAATGGAATCAATGGCTATGAAAATGTACAACCTAAATTTACAAGGAAAACCGAAAGAAGTGTTTTGGAATTCCAGTTTGTTCCAGGGGCCTTTATTGGACTTCAACTCTGGGCCAATAAGCAGAGCAAAATAAGTCAGAGATTCTGTTAACATTTTGCTCTAAATGTTAATGGCAAATCCAAGGCAGTTTACAAATCTACTTAAGAGTGAGTGCATTAGTAACTAAAATTACCGATCCGTTCTTTGCTGCCCCTCGAAGACAGACGCTTCTAGAGAATGTATGCCAAAGGCACCCATTATGGTTTTTAATATTGTCAGAGACTCCAGGCATTTTATTGATGAAGGTTTTGTTCCTTCTCAGAAAAGATAAATAGAAAGCCCATGTGATTAGAGAAGAGTTACACATCAAAAATAGTGTTGATGCGGTTTGTTCACATAGCACTGGAAATAGTCTTAGATGATACATGAAGATCTGTGTTTATGTACGTATCATGTGTACGATTTGTACTAACTAATATGTAAAGGTGTTCCTGGTTTAGATGAGCTTGATTTAGGGATTTTTCAATGTCAGGGCATTAATAAGGGAGATGTAGAGAAGATGCATATATGAGGAACTGTATAGGTAGAACCTCGTCTTTGAACCTCAGGCCTGCTATGAGAGGTACATGGAGGAGGAAGCCCTTTAAAATATAGATACTCCCCCTCCCAATCTACTGGATGTGTTGGCCTTCCGAAGCTCATCTGTTCAGGGAATATTGTATTTGGAGGTTTTATGATTTTTTTTCTTTCCTGGGCTCAGATGCATTTCACCCGGAACGTGTAGGGACCAAAGTCAGCTACGCGTCCATCACAGTAAGTTGTCTATTGATTTTCCTGAATGAAAATGGCCTGCTGCTGCCCACTGGCTCCTAAAGCCTGTGGTGTCTCTTGCCCGAGCATCCGTAAGCCAGAAGGATGGTGTTTCAATCACTTGGGGTTTCCCTTTTATTCCTTCCCCTGACTTTCCTCCCTCGTCTTTTTTTCTCTTTGCTGTTTCTACAGGTCTTAGAAGGGAATGATTCCCCAGTAATATTCCCTGCTCTGATCCAAGGGGCTGCTTGGCCTCCCTCCCGGGGAAGACTGCTTCTTGTGTAACGCCAGCCATAGAAAGAGACTCCGATGGACTTACACCGGGCAGCCTTCAAGATGGAGAACTCATCCTACCTTCCCAACCCTCTGGCATCCCCAGCACTGATGGTCCTAGCGTCCACGGCTGAAGCCAGCCGTGATGCTTCCATCCCCTGCCAGCAGCCACGACCCTTTGGTGTACCTGTCTCCGTAGACAAGGACGTGCATATTCCATTCACCAACGGTTCCTATACCTTTGCCTCTATGTACCATCGGCAAGGTGGGGTGCCAGGCACTTTTGCCAATCGTGATTTTCCCCCTTCTTTACTACACCTCCACCCTCAATTTGCTCCCCCAAATCTAGATTGCACCCCAATCAGTATGCTGAATCATAGTGGCGTGGGGGCTTTCCGTCCCTTTGCTTCTACCGAGGACCGGGAGAGCTATCAGTCAGCCTTCACACCGGCCAAGCGACTTAAGAACTGCCATGACACAGAGTCTCCCCACCTGCGCTTCTCAGATGCAGATGGCAAGGAATATGACTTTGGGACACAGCTGCCATCTAGCTCCCCCGGTTCACTCAAGGTTGATGACACTGGGAAGAAGATTTTTGCTGTCTCTGGCCTCATTTCTGATCGGGAAGCCTCATCTAGCCCAGAGGATCGGAATGACAGATGTAAGTACTTTGGTTCGAGTCCTGCCTTATCCCCAGTAAACCCTGCCTCGAAGTTGTGTTCAACAGGTCGGTGGCATTTTGCTTGCTCCTACTACTTCCCTTTCTGGTTGCTGTGGAGTGCTAACCTTTGCTTGTCTCTCATAAATGAGCATTAATAGTTCTTGTAGGAAATGTTTTTCTGAAGGTAGCCAGGGGCAAGTTGGCCTCCACACTGCCTTTCTTTGCGAGCCCTGGTGGGCTTATTCTCGGGGGACTCTGGAGTGAAGATGGGTTCCGTAGATGTACCCGAGTGAATGTAGGTTCCCAGGAAATCTGAGGGGCCTGGAGAAACTTGTCCATCCCATCTTCTCTTTGCTGTCCTCATTATGCATCTGTGATCTTGGTGTTATTTTTTAGCTTTTCCATTGTATCATAGCCAGTGGACTCCACGTGATTTTATTTTCCCAACTCTCAGCCCTTGTCCACATCAGGCTATTTTTCAGAGAAGGACAAAGGTGTCATCAATCACCATAAAGCATTTCAAACAGCTGTGTTTTCCTTGCTGTTGCAAGGCTAGAAAGCTGACTTCTCTTGGGATTTCACAGGTTTTCTGGTTGCTTATCCTGGGGCTCACTTTTAGGACTTGATACAGTTGAGCTGTGTGACTGCTCCATATTCAATGTTTACAACTATCATTAATTTCTGCTTATGAAACAGTTTTTCTTATATTCTCTAAGTGCCTTGTTGGGCTCTGACTACACTCACTCATAATTGGAACTAAACCTTTATTTGGAACTTGTAGACTAGGAGTGCTGAACCCTGCAATCTTCTGCTCTAATATAATCCGAAAAATAATTGTGTTCTGAAGCTTTTGGGCTGTGGGTAGACAGAGCAGTTTTCTTCAAGCTTGGTGAGAATTTATGAACGGAGGGTATTTTTCCACCCAACCTTTTGTTCTAAGATTTGCTTCAAGGAAAACTACATCTGAGGTTTGCTTTCCCCTCTTCACTATTTTTTTGTGCTCCCGTCCTCCCTATAACCACCAACATGAATACCATTTTTTTCTCTTCTCTTTATGATGCCGAGGAGAGTAATAGAGACATTGCAGCCCTCTCCCCTGTCGCCACTGCTTCCTCAGGCTGTCTCCTTGAATTAGGCACTGTGTTAACTTTCCTGCGCTAAAAGGCATCTGCCTAAACCCAGCGTACCTTTTCAATAAAAGTCATCATAAAATCAACCTGCCTTGTAAATCCATCGCTCTTTGGTTTTGAAATATGTTGCAAGTGTGTCTTTTATGTCAGCGTCTGTAAGCCAGAGACCTCCCCACTCAAGGGAGAAGGCTGCTTTCTGACAGCACAACTGCTAGTGTCGCTCTGTCACTTTGGCTTTGGCTCCTCTTACACCTTTTCCCTTTCCTTGACTTGAGTGTATTATGATCCTGCTTCTCGGTTATACCTAAACAGATATTGACATTGCATTGGTCTGTTTTTATTTGTTTCATTTCCATTTGTCAAGTGATGTGCAAGTGATCAAGGCTAGTTGTAACCTGACCTCTGGCTAAAATCACCTTGTGTTAGGGTGTGACAAATTCTGTTCCTTTTTTTTTTTTTCCTGCAAATACAAATGGGAAATGAAACCCACTTGAAACTCACAGGCCACAAAGTAACATCTGGAGATCCAGGTTCTTTTCTTCACACCTAACAGATCCAGCTTGTCGCTATCTTTCTATCTTTTTAGCCCAAACCTGTCTCAGACTCCCAGAGCAGGAGAAAGCTTGTTAGTCAAGTCAGAACTCACAGATGTGGATATCCATTCTCCTCTGAGTGTCAAAGCCATAACTCTTCTGTTTGCCTGGTTTAAATTGTGTGGTGGTGCCATCCCCCACGGAGATGGGTCCCTCACACAGGAATACGCCTGGGTGGAGAAAAATTAAATGAGTCTGTCTTCCAAAGTGAAATGGAATTCTGACCTTGAAATTAATGAGATTCTGATCAGAAGGGTGGGGAAACTTCTTTATTTCAAATTGTAGTATTATGTAAATTGGAGTCCTTTCCTCTTTTATTTGTTGAAAATATTCTTCCCTTATAGAGTACTTTGTGTTGTCCTTTCTCTTGTACACAATCATTAAAGCTACAGGAGTATATGAGTGCAGGATGTTTGTACACACAAATTATTATCTAGAGTTGCATTTGTGACTAATCTTTAATGTGAAACAAAGATGCAAAGTGAAGTGGGGACTGTTACCCTGTGGAGACCCTGGGTTCCTGCCCCTTTCTCCTTTCCTTTCCTTGGGTGATAGTAGCAGCTTTCACGGGTTCTACTGAGTAGCGTTTGTGCTTTTGATTTCAAATTTTGGAAAGCCCAGAGAAACATTTTTCTGTAGGGAAGGGATGAAGAGGCACCATGACAAAGTGTGTAGCAGTTTTCTTGGCTCCTGTCATATGCCGGCATGTGTGGGAATATTTATAGTCTGTTTTATGTAAATACATATTTAAGGGCCGTTAGAAAGCCTGATTATTCCCACTAGATGCCTTTCAGGTCCTCCCTACAGAACCGTTCTGAAATAAGTAATATTTCTCAGATAATCGAGTGACAGTATACAAGACTGCTTCCAGGGGGAGAGAAAGCTTCAGGGACAGATGGGGGCAGTGATGAGGATAGGGAGGTGAGAAGAGAGAGCAAAGTAATGGTATATGGTGCTTTTGCCCAGATTGCCCGAATTAATCATGGAGGTATATATTTTTTATTCTTAAAATTTAAGAGTTAATTTCTGATATGACCAACTAATTTTTTAGTTCTCTTTGTATCAATACAGTATTTTTTCATTAAATGTAATTTTAATGTAATTTAAAATTTAATTAAGTGTAAAAATAAAACTCCTAAATAAGCATTTATCATTACAGTTTGGGTGGGTTGGGGGGTGAGTATGGGTGTGTGTGCATCCCTTACTTAGAGTAGAAGTTTTATGGCTGAGTTTTAGGTCACTGAAAAATCAGTTTTATAATGGAAACACTGACAGTTTTACTGTTGCTGCTACCCCCACACAAGGCACACAAGGCATCCATATGCAGATATGTCCACATGTGAGCCCATCTGAAAGAGGAGCCTGCAGACGTGTTGTAATGCACACGTGTTCTTTCCTTAAATCTGGGTACTGGTAGTCTGGATTTCTTTTGTGATGAAATGTGCATTTTTTTGTAGAAAGAAATATAGTGTTTGGGTAAAGTATCATCTCTCCTAGTAGATGATTCCAGTTTGCTTGCCTGCCCATCCACCTGGCATCACAGGTGATTCCTGAGGTAGGTGTTGGGCTCTATGGAAACAAGAAGCCTTTACTCCACCCGACTGACTTATTTGCCCTGGAAAATGGCACAAGTGTTTTGTGAGAAGCCATTCATGGAGGATGCATAATTCCCCAGGAAGAGGACTGAGGTAACTCCTGTTTATTGTCACTCCCTGAGCCAGTCCCCAAGGCTCCCTGTCCAGGGAAATCATGCTAAAATTTATGGACCAATTACAAACAGTCCACGTGTGTCTTACATATGAAGTGTCTACAGATATGTTTCCCAGGGCCTTTAAAATAAACATTTCCTCATTAAGGAAACTTTACAACAAAGGGGATGATAAGTATTGTCTGCTGCCTTGTGTTAGAATCCGTACATGTACTGCTCCCTTAGCACTGTTGCTCCCATTGTGTGCATTTCCTGATGGTTTTCTTAGGCTGCCCCTGTGCCCAGATTCCTGCCTGTGTGACACAGCCTTTGGCCAGTCTGCCAGTCTATCCACTCAGCCCAGATTCGAGCTGGCTGGCATGCATGCTCACCCCAGGGCTAAGAGGGCCCAAAATTGCCCGTGTGGAGTGATGCCTGGCCTTGCCTTTTGGCTTGCCCATGGGATGGGCACAAGGCACTGGCCCTTAGTGGCTTTGCTTGGCTCTGGCTCCTTGGCCCTTCCATGTGGTCAGGCAGATTCACAGGTAGGCAGGAAACCTGACAGCTCACAGCAACTACTGTTGTTCTGTATTGCTCTCTTTTATTTTATTTATTTTGCAGTTTTTGGCCTGGGGCTGGGTTTGAACCCACCACTTCTGGCATATGGGTCTGGCGCCCTACTCACTGAGCCACAGGCGCCGCCCTCTGTATTGCTCTCATCTTTGGTGTATTTGGACAGTCAAAGGTTAGTTTTTCTCCTAACCTTCTAGAAACCTGAAATTGGAGTTTTTCCCCTTCCCAAATGTTTTCCCACAGCGTTACCCAAAAGCCCCGAATAGGAGATGGTATTTTCTACTCTGAGATGTGTCTTGATAAAGGCAGATGTTACTGAAGACCCTAAGAATCAAATCAGCTGAGCCCATCTAGGCCAAGGGAAGCCTGAAATGACGAAGGCTGGCTGGTGTCATGGGGAGCTTTGAGTAGGTACTTTCCAAGGGCCCCAGTTAGGACTTTTAGAACCGCTCCTGCTCTGGAGGATGGGGCAGTTCCCAGGTCACCAGGCTGCACCTTTAATGACCACTGTGAAAGGGTCAGCATATAACCTGGAGAGATGGCTCAGGTGGTTCCCTGTCTTTACTACCCAGACCTAGCCCAGTTCTCCTCAGCTGCTCCCGGGTTCTCCTGGAGCCTCTTTTTCCTTCTCCCTCTCCCGGGGAGGCAAGAACTTCTGTGATGTGTGTGGTTGTTTCTGGTTGTTCACTCCCAACACAGTCATGGAGACTCCTTTTCATGCTGCTGGGTTTAATTGTCTTGTTGGGATAAAGAAATGTTTGCACAGCTAAAGTGGGCCAGGCTGGACGGGAGCAGTCCCTGATGGCTGCAGAGCCATCTGGCCTGGCTTGGCTTGGCTTGGCTCGGCGCGCCGCTCGCCGGGCGGCTGGGCTCGCTCCCGCTCTCTTCCCTGCCCTCGCTCCACGCTGCGCCGCTCTGCTCGGCGGCCGCCGCCTCGCACGGCCGGAATGCCTAATCACCATGGTGAGAAAACGGACACCGCGGCCGTCCTCCCTCCTCGCCTCGCGCCCTCCCTCCCATCAATTGTCATGCAGAAGTGATCCCGGCTGCCGTTTCTTCGCGGCCGCCTACCAGCCCCTAGCAGCTCTCGGCAGAGGGGTGGCTGGTAATTGATCGTTTGGGGGAGGGAGCTTGGAGAGGCGCGAAGACCGGCCCGGGCGAGGCGAGGCCACTGAGTGGGCCACCGTTTGCTCACTTGCAAAGGATCCCCCAGACACCCCCTCCCCGCCAGCCTCTGTCAGTGAGGTGGCTTGCAAGCGATCTCAGAAACGTTGGTGACCTCGCTGCCGCTCTGCCCGACTTGGAGGATGTGGGCGAACTCCGCGCGCTGCCCCGAGGCGGGGGAGAGCCGTGCACTCGCCTCCCTCCTGCGGTGGGGAGCCCAGCCCGCCGCGCCCTCCTGGTCCCCGCGGCCCCAAGTCGCACTAAGAGCCCAGCCCCGATGGGTTTCCCGTGCATTATCCGAGAAGAGAGTGGGGGGGACCGGGGTGAGGGGCGTAAGGAGGGAGTGCGGGGAGGCCGCCCGCGCGACTTCGGGGGAGGGGCTGGGTGGGGCGTGCGGGGGGCCGGGCGTGGTCACTGCGCGGGGGCGGGGGGAGGCGTGTGGGTGCGGGAGCGCCGGCGGGTGCACACGCCCGTGCGGACCTAGCTTTTCCCCTCGGTACCCCGGAACTTTGAGGTTTCTCCTTTCGGTTGGAAATGTTTTTCCCGTCTCGCTTTTCACATCTGTAAAATGTTCCGGGCAGCGTTTCCCAAGTGCAGGGCGTCGCTGATGGGCGGCATTGCTGGTATTCCGGCGAGGCGAGTCGCGGTCGCTCCGACGGGCTGAGGCTCGCAGACAGCGCGGCGGGGCTCGTTAAAGTCCTGGCAGTTTCTGGAACTCTTCCCACGGGAAGTTTTCCGGGGCTGCCTTCCGGTCAGCGGCCCCAGGTTGATTATTTGGTGGCCCTTTTTAGTTTGAAAACAAAACAAAAAAAACACACATTGTGTGCAAATAACAAAAGTTGCTCTCTCTCCCCTGCCTTTTTCCTCATTAAGCAGGGAAAAGGAAGCTGAAAAATAGAATTGTATTTTTGTATTGGTATTTTTTATTTTTAACCCTTGATAACTACATCCATCTGGTTCGTAAATATTTAGGACACGTTGAAATGTATTCTTTGTAAATATTCAGGATTTGGAGTGACAATACATTCAACAGTTAAGTTTTTATAATGGTTTTTCTTATTTTTAACTCTTATTAACCATATCCTTCTGGTTAATAAATATCAGAGCACATGTTTGGGATGTACACTATAAATACTTGAGATTTGGAGTGATGGCTCATGTCGTTGTAAAATCCACAGGGTTTTGACACCAAAATAACAATAATTTTTGGACTTGAATATTTTCTTCCAACAGTTTGACAGCATTTCCCAGCACCATTTTACCCCTTATGGAGATGAACTGCTGACTTAAGGATAATATATTGCTATACAGCAGCTAAAATGCTTTAATTTTTTTTAAAAGTACCGCTTAAATCATGGCATTTGTGGTTGAATAGGATGTGTTTTTATCCTTTGCAACCTCAAAGTGTGTGCTACAGGGTGGGAATTCGTAAATATCTCTTGCTTTGGGGCAAAGAGGAGAATTTTCTGCAAAAGAACTTTCCCTGTTATGCCTTTTCCAGGAAAAGATCCTGTGGTGGGAATTCCGGGTTAGGCCTGGAGAAAGGATAGGCTGTGGTGTCTATCAGTACACCTGGCAGATTCTAAGGACATAGGAGGGATTCATCCCCTTCCAGACTTACCCAGTTAGACTTTTCTATTATTTTAATCACGTCAATTAGTTTTAGTGGGTTTTTGTTGGTTTTTTTTTTTGCCTTGGTACCAGTCTCAGTCACATTGAAAGGTACAAGTAGTGTTAGTTGAATATTGAATACATTGATGGAGATTGTTATAGTCTACTTTTTACTTTATGTTTTCAGCAATTTACCGCTCTTAAGCATTACACTAAGCAGTGTTCTTAAGACTGTGCTATGCCAAAGGTGTAGAGGTTTGAGGAAAGAAAGGAAGAATTTAATTACGCTTTGAAGTTTCATAATGACAAAGGTAGGGAAGGAGTTTTTCCAGAGATACATGAAATCACCTTTCTCAAGTATAGGCCTATTTTGTTAATTACTTAAAGAACTAAAACATCATTCATAACTTTAAAAAATAATTTAAAATTTGCTTTTTTCTCCTAACCTTCTAGAAACCTGAAATTGGAGTTTTTCCCCTTCCCAAATGTTTTACCACAGCATTACAAACCCTACTACGGAGTCTACAAATACAGATCTGCTTTTGGTGTGTATTTTAGAAATAACTTTCTACCGAGATCCTGGTTTAAGCTGGAAAAAGTCAAGTGTTTTGTCACATACAACCATCTGGCAGTTTAGATATTTGACCCACAATTTTCTCTGTGGAATTCATTCTGATTGAAGATGACCTAGAGGAAATGAAAGTTATATTTTGGCTGGGGGGTCGGAGAAGAGACATAATGCTGTGTCTAGTACATTCTGTTAAGCAAATCCAAAGCTTTAGGAAAGTCTAGAGCTATGTATGAGAGTGAAGAAGGAACCTTTTGGTACAGTCTCATGAGAAATCAAGCCCAGTAAGCCTAAGTGTGACTCACCAGACAAGAGTTGTCTTTTTCCACTGAAATTCATTTGTGGGCTGAGACTGAGGGCTTTACATCCATCTTAGAGCAGCAGACATAGTCAGAAAGCCGAAGAAAAGGGGCAAGAGCCAGCCCTGGAGAGACCTCTACTTTATTTTCAGGTATATGATTCCCATTTGGGTGCCAGCTAAACCTATATTGCTCTCATTTGACCTTGTTTTTTGGGATTTGATTTAAATCAAGTCAGAGTGGCCTAACATAATAATTACCTGTTAGAGGAGTAAAGTCTGTATTTGCCCCCTTGAGCCTCAATTTGAAGGGGCTTCAGGTCAAAGGTCAGGAGGCAATATAACATAGTAGTTATGAGTTCAGCCTCTGGGAGTTAAATCCTGACCTTTAACTTATTTGCTGTGTGACACTGGGCAAGTTAACCTGTCTGGGCCTCACCTGTAAAATGGGAATTACACAAACTTAAGAGCTTGTTGTAAAGGACTAAATGAGATTAAATACACAGATAATGTTTGGAACAGTTTCTCACACATAGTGAGTGCTCAATACATAATGACTATTATTATTTCAAGGACAATCTGGTGGTATAATCTTCCTTGTTAGAAGCACTGAGGTAGCCAAACACAGTGTCATTAACAACTAGCAATGTATGTAGGATCCTTTCCGACACTCTTGCCTTATGGCAGTGTGGAAAGAGGGAGGGAGGCTCAAAAGCCCTTTTCTGTGATGGCCAGCTGCTTCACCTCCCCTCATTATTATCCAGCCACCATGATTAGCCCTGGTGTCCCTCTGATCTCTCCCTTCTTTTTATTTACAAGCAAGGTAATATTAGAGTTAGAGAAACTGAGTCTCTAAGTCACGATGAGACATGACTAGGGTTAGCTATATAGGCAGTGGCTCAGGTTAGAGAATCCAAATCTCATAATATTTTCATATTCTGGATTTTGTCTTATTGGATATTATTTGAAATAAATGGGTTATTAGAATTTATGTGTAATAGAGATTTGGACTATATGTAAAATCAGATTTGCTGTAATGGTATTTGACTAGTATTAGAATTTAAAGTCCCAGAGTTTGTAGCATGTCCTTAGATTTTAAGTTATACAGACACTTTTACCCTCTTGCCTATGTGAGACAAATCTGTGAACCTTCCCCCATCTGTGTGTGTCACAGTCCCACAGCATGATGGATTGTCTCTGCTTGGGGGAGGCTTAGAATGGGGCTTGAAGGGGCCTTGTAGGTCAAGAGAGAAATACAGCAGCAGGACAGAGATGCGGGGGGCTGTTGGGAGGGATTAGCAGGGGGAAGGGGAGGGCAGGGTTGGGCGGGGACAGGCCTCTCTCATAGTGTCTGTGTGCATTCTCCTAGGAGTAAAAGAGGGCTGTCCATTACCCTGAGCACACAAATAAACTCAGTGTTTTTCTCTTTGTAGAAAGAAAGCCCTATGGGGCTTGGGAATACAAGAGAGTGGCTCTGCATGGCAGTGGAGAGGTGAGGAGTAGGAGGATGAGAGTGGAAAGGACTGACCCTCTGCCTGAGGACGTTGGATTTGAGTCTTTTATTTAAACAGAGTAACTCATATTTGAAAAGTCTCATGTTCACATATATATGAGGCAGGAAGAGCAATTGGAGGCCAGTTGTCTGATACCCCCTCTTCCTGTCGGCTCCTCCATGGCTCCATTCAAAGGAGGGGGTTCGGCTTGAACCCCATTGGGGGTACAATGTCTCTGCAGATCTCGGAGCATCTAGTTCTGCTCTCTCCCTGTCCCCTGACTCTTACATACAGTTCCGAAGATGTGGGCAGTAGGAAGAAGATGCTGACTATTCTTAATTTGGGGTTATTAAAGAAGGGGGAAAGTCTGGAGTTTGAGTCCAAATGCAAAAGTCATAGTTAACAAGGAATTCTAGAAAAGAGGGGAGTCTAAGAGGTGGTTGGAGAGGAAGAAGCAGCAGCACATGCAAGGGTGAGGAACCAGCAGGGCTGCAGTGAGGGCCTAGGCTTCAGCTTCCTTCCTGAGCAGTAAAATTAAAAAAAAAAAAATCCTTAGAACAACAAAAGTCTGGACGCATGGGCTTCCTTCCTGATAGGCCAACCTGGTGGGGCTTCATTCAGACTGAGCAGCAGTCAAGGCTGATTTACAGGGAAAAGAACCCAGACCAGACGTGAGCTTAACCCTTTCTTAACCACAGAGGTGCTTCATTGCCAATGCTGCCTCCTTCTTCTAACTTCCCGTAACGGTGGGGATAACTTTTTATTGTCATTTTCTCTTTATTTAAAGAGAGTACCTGCTGCCAAAGTGCGCAGTATCCTCTTCTTGAAAAAGCTGAATCTATGAGAAGTTGAGTGACTTATAAGAGGCCTTACCATCACATCTGTGACAGAGCTGGCATTGTGGCTCATGGCCAGAATAGCTCAGTCTCTTGGTGACATCATATTGACATTAGAGCATTGCATCCATCTTTGATAATGGAAAGTACCTCCCAGAGTCTGTACTGGGAAGACCCTTTGAGCCCCAGTTATGCCTCTATAAGATACTGGTGCCGCGTAAGGAACAATACTACTTTATCTTAGGTGTTTCTTGGTGGCAGTGGGTAAAACTATAGCACAGTGCGTGAGATAAGATTCATTTGCCATCATTGGTAGTGTATGATGCATTTCTGAATTCATTTAATCATTCAACTGTATTTATTGAGTACCTGCTGTTTTAGGCACTATACAAGGTACCGGGGGTAGAATGATGAGCAAGATTGATTGCGTCCCTGCCTTAGTGGTCTTTAAAGTTTAGTTAGCAATTGTGGGATGCTATGAAAGTACTATATTAGGGGAAATAGAAAATGCCATGGGTCTTAGATGTAGGAACATCTAACCTCGTCTAAGAGTCAAGGATAGTTTTTGGAGCAAGTAACCTTTAAGCTGATATCAAAAATCAAGAAGAAGTTACATATTCAAAGGAACTAGGTGTGGCGGTTTGCTTTTTTTGGACAAAGTAAAGCATGCAAGAGTGGAAGAAAGAAGCCCAGAGCTGCCAAGGATTGCTCACAATAAAGTGAGAATAGGATTTCTCCCTGCCAAAGCCCGAGACCCAGCCACAGATCACTGTAGCATTTCATCCTATAATTAGGCATTTTGCAGAGTGTCTGTGTAGTGCTTATGTGGTTTTGAGAACCAACATCAGGTAGGGTCCTGCTTTTAAAGTAACTTTCTTTCTTTCTTTTTTTTCTTTTGAGACAGTTTTACTTTGTTGCCCTGGGGAAAGTGTGTGGGGTCAGCAACCTCAAACTCTTGGGCTCAAGTGATCCTCTTGGCTCACCCTCCCAAATAGCTGGGACTATAGGCACCCACCACAACGCCTGACTATTTTTTATAGAGATGGGGTCTCGCTCTTGCACAGGCTGGTCTTGAACTCCTAAGCTCAAGCAATCCATCCGCCTCAGCCCTTCAGACTGTTAGGATTACAGGCATGAGCTGCCACACCAGGCCTTGAAGTAACTTTGTAAAGATGTCCTATAAAATATTTTCTGATGACATATAATATCTTAACCACCAGAAGACCCATGAGCACTTAGAATCGTACTTGGCACAGAGTAGACGTGCAGGAAGTATTTGTTGAACATAGGAGGGTCATTACCTTGCTGTTTAGTGAGGCAGATGAAGCATCCTCATCTTTTTACTAAAGTTCATACTTTGTGCTGTACAGAGACCTGATGGGTCTCAGGACCCAGAGTGCTTGCTTGGCCGTGAACCTAAGCCATACAGCACCCGAGATTCTTGGCAGGGTTTCTTGGCAAAGTTTCTTATGGGAGGTACATTGCTCAGGATTGGTTTCATGAGGGAGGTTAGGCCGGTAATCTAGAGCCAAGATTATTGAGGAAGGAAAAAAAGAGGACAGAGCAAACTGTTGTTCCAGCCTGACACACATCAGCACACTAAGAACAGTTCCTTCCAGCCAGGGCTGCTGTGCTCTGCCATCCCTGCTGTGGTTTCCCTTCCCTGGCCCCTTATCGTCATCATCTGTCCATGTCCATGAACATTTCCTGCGCTCCTGTGTGCACAGCGTTGTGTTTTCACTACCGTTTGCAGGGAAATCGAAGAGTAGGAGGAGATAACACTTCCTCTTCTTGAGAGCCTTGTGGTTAAGGTGAGTAGTTAAGATATATATGTATATGAAAAATAAGTGATAATATAAAATATCAGGCAATAAGGGCTCCAGTATTTTAAGACAGGCATTCCCAAGGGTGGGTTTTCCAGAATATAATCTAGGGACTGCCTGCTTCAGATCGCTTGTGGTGGTACTGGTGGAGGATGGGGGTAGGGCTGAGGAATGTTATGTATAATGCAGATTCCCAGGCCTGCACCAGACCTAAGCAGAATCATAAGGAATGTGGCTTAGAAAACTGTGTTCAGCAAACAGCCTCCCTAAGATTTAGGAATCACAGAGAGAAGCTTTCATGGAGGAGTTTGGCCTTGAAGGAGCGGGAGTTAGGTCTAGCAGTGTAGAAGAGGATAGAATTCCACTGAGGATTCCAGGAAGTGTTAAGAGTGAAGACGCAGTGCCAGCTCACAAATAATTCTTTTCTTCTCTAGTCTCCTGTCGTGTGTGTGTATGTGTATGTGTGTGTGTGTGTGTGTAGAGGGACACCCATCCAACTGCTTCTTCCTTCTCTGCTTTTGCTCCTTTTCTTCTCTTATTTCTGATCAGCTGACTGTCTGTGCTCAGACCTCCCTTCTTGATGAAATTTTGTCATTATGAGGTGGCCCAGTGGAGGAGTTCGAGGTGCTTAGCCAGATGTGAGGGAGACCAGTATGTGCTTTGGTGCTCCTTGGGCTCCAGCCAGCCTGCCTTCTCACTGCTGTTATACTGTCAAGAAGGAGATGGAGAGAGCTTTTTGGTTGTTTTTCTGTTTGTTTGGTTTGGTTTTTGCCAGCCTCCTCTCTCCTCTTCCCTAACCCTGAAGCTTTCAAATGCTCATTTGTAGACTTGGCGCCCGTAGTTCAGTGGTTAGGGCATTGGACACATACCAGTGTGGCCGGTTCAAACCTGGCCTGAGCCAGCTAAAACAACAATGATGACTGCAACAAAATAATAGCTGGGCGTTGTGGCAGGCGCCTGTAGTCCTAGCTACTTGGGAGGCTGAGGCAAGAGAATCGCTTAAGCCTAAGAGTTTGAGGTTGCTGTGAGCTGTGATGACATTGTGAGACTATCTCAAGAAAAAACAAACAATGCTCATTTGTAAAGGAAGAAGGGTTGGAGGGTTAGAGGAATCTTTCGGTGGTAGATTTAGTTGCCAGCACCTTTAGGTTGGCTTTCTGCTTTAAGCTTTAACCCTTGGGGAGGGAGTGGGGGTAGCCGCCAGCCAGGAGAAGGTTCTATGCACTGTGAATAGCAGCTTGCTCTGAAGTTCAAGTGGCTGAAGCTGCCTGTACAGAAGGGGATGCTCTTACCAATCTTGCTTTCTAGAATTGGGGGTGGTATATTTTTTCCCAACATATTCACTTTTTAAAACACTCATCACATTATATTGTAATTATTTGCTTATTTGGTTCTCTCCCATGGACTCATGTCTGTCTCCTGTGTGACTTTTTCAGTATGTCTCTTCGTGTGGTGCCTGGCTCAGTAAATATTTGTTGCGAGAGTAAATGGACCCAGGCTCACTTTTCCTCTGCTGAGTTGTACTGCAAGTTGTCAGCTGGCTCTACCCACTTCGACATATTCCGAAGGACCACACAGGATCCACCACAGGGCTGGGCACCTCCCAGGACACAAATGGGAAGCGATGACAAGATGTCGAGGAACAGTGACAGGGCAAGAGCACAGGGTCAGAAGCTCTGTGCCCGTCATTAACTCGCTGTGTGACTCTGGGCAAAATCTCTTTGTTTCTCTGAGTCCTAGTTTTTCATATATAAAATGAAAAGTGGCAAATAATCCTTGCCCTACCTTTTATGGTTGCTGAGTCAGGAAATAACACAGATATGTTTTGTAATTTAAAAGTAAACATACAGATGTCCACTCCACATACACAGTATCTATCTATCTCCTTCCAAGAGCAAAATAGTCTTAGAGGGCTAAAATAGTTTATGAAATAGCTTGGTATTCAGCCTAGAGGGAGCCCTCTTACATGCCATCCTTGAGCCTGGGCTACGAGAGAGTCTGCATCCTCTGAGACTGACTGCATTATTTTCCTAGGTGTTTTAGGACAAAGGTTTTTGTATGCTTTTCATGAATGTAGGTTGGCAGGCCATTTTCTATACAGATCTTTGACATCTCAGTTGAAATTTTATTTTTCCAGATAGCCACGGAAAGGAATTTGCTGTTTGCTTTTCTTCTCAGCCAAATTCAGGGCACCTTTATTTTTCTGTTTCCAGGGTAGGTGACTCTATTCCTATTTGTGGAAGGAGCTGTTTTGGCTAAGATGGCCTGAGGAATGATAAGGCAGAATCAAGAGGAAGGGCTTTTTGTCCCTTAGAGACCTTTCTTAGGCTGAAAAAATAGCCATGCTCAAGGATCAGGAAAACAAGATGAAGGGGGCAGTGTCAGATTTGGAAGAGGTTGCCCCTGAGGTGAGATCTTTACCAGTCGGAACTGGGCCAGGATGATTGGAAAGAACAAGCATTTGACAAAAGCATTTGACTTTACTTGTGTGGTAAACTTCATTGTGTGATTATTTAATAGACCATTAACAAGCAGATTCATTAACAAGATCTTAATTAACAAGTTCCAGGGTTATTCCTCCAACTTCCCAGGGGACCTGTTCTCCTATTTAGTCCTAGAGACTTCCTATCCTCCGTAAACTAACCATACCAGATGTATTTAAATTCAGTCTTTTTTTGGCAAGTGAAATGACTGGAGGCAAAGACAGGAACATAGGACCACTCCTGATAATAAGAGTTAACCACCTTTTGAGCTCTTTCTATATGTCAGGTTCTATTCTGAGTGTTTTATAGGTAATAATTTATTTAATCCTCACAAAATCCCTGTGGGGTAGGTGGTGTTTATTTCTACTTTACAGATGAGTAAACTGAGGCACACAACGTTTAAGCAGCATGCTCATTGTCACACAAGCAAGTATTAGCAGAGATGAGATGCAAACCCAGGAAATCTGACTCCAGAGTCGGTGGAGAAGGAGACCTGAGGCTCAGTTTCACGAGATAATGAGAATAATACTTGGATCTGTTCACTGTGTGTCAGACACTGTTCTAAGCACTTTGTGTGTGTATGTCAGTCTGTGTCCACACTCGAAGAAATCACAGGAGTCTCTTGCAGTGGGCACCCCTTAGGTCCTCTCATAAGCCTTTGTCCCTCTTTTTGCACCATGAGTCCCTTGAGGTAAGGACTGTGTTTTATTTATCCTTGTGTCTAGAACCCATTGCTGGAACTAACTGGAACTATTATCTTAAAAGAAGAAAGTTTGTCAAATGAAACCTTTGATAGGATGGGGGAAGATGATTCAGTACCTGCTGACTACCAAGGCTCTTTGTGGGGCAGCACCTGCCTTTGGGATATTCAAAGCACTTTACTGATATAGTAGAAAGGAACCACGAAACAGGACAGATGCACCTGTTCTTTCTGTGCCTTGGGTTCCTAAGAGTAAGTGGGATGAACACTAGTACCAATCTTTCAGAGTTGTTATAGGATTTATGGAGTTAATATAAAATACGAATAAAGTCCTAGGAACAGTGCCTGACACAGAATAAGCCCTTCAATAAATGTTAGCTATAATTAATATCACAAGGATGTGGGCACAGATCTGAAGCCTCTTGAACCAAGTAGGTGAGCCAAGTTGGGGTAACCCAGCTTCCTCAACCCTCACCTCTATTGTTGATTACATTCCAGGCACAGTGACTCTGGCAAGCCATGGCCTCTTATAGGCTTGTGTGGTTTGTGACAGGTCTTTCTGTAGTTGAAAAAAATTCCCAGTTGATATTAAGGAGTTGGTGGTACCTATAGTGTCATCTCTCCTACTTGGCTCTAGTTATATGGAAGCTGGAGCAAAGATGACTTAGACACTCACCCAGTGACCCCCTTTTTGAACTACCCAAAAGGCATAGAGTAAGGGCGGTGCCTGTGGTTCATCGAGTAGGACGCCGGCCCCATATACCAAAGGTAGCGGGTTCAAACCCAGCCTCGGCCGAACTGCAAAACAGAAAAATAGCCGGGTGTTGTGGCGGGAGCCTGTAGTCAGCTACTCGGGAGGCTGAGGCAAAAGAATCGCTAAGCCCAGGAGTTGGAGGTTGCTGTGAGCTGTGTGATGCCATGGCACTCTACCGAGGGCGATAAAGTGAGACTTTGTCTCTAAAAAAAAAAAAAAAAAAAAAAGGCATGGAGTAAAAATAACTAGAATTCTGCGCTACTAGGGAAGGATGGTAAGTCATAGGACTTTCTCTGGAGTAAAGACCTTAATTAGTCTATTATTTGCCTCTGCCTTGCCAGCCACTCAGATAGCAAGCCTGTGGCCATGTACTCTTTACCGCCTGTTTTAGGAAGAGGATAGGAGGTGACAGAATGCCTAGAATAATGGGGAAGTTTGAGCTGAGAAAGAACTGTAGGCTGCTTGCTTTTTCTTCTTTTTTAATTACTTGCATAAAACTTAAGACTTTATTTCCCCTTTCTCCTAAGGGGGAGAAAACAAAATTTTTTTGAGACAGAGTGTCACCGTGTCACCCTCAGTAGAGTGCCATGGCGTCACAGCTCACAGCAACCTCCAACTCTTGAGCTTCAACGATTCTCTTGCCTCAGCCTCCCAAGTAGCTGGTACTATAGGCACCCGCCACAACACCCAGCTGTTTTTTGTTGCAGTCGCCACTGCTGTTTTAGCTGGCCGAGGCCGGGTTCGAACCTGCCACCCTCGGTATATGGGGTCAGTGCCCTACCCTTTGAGCCACAGGTGCCACCCGGGGGGAGAAATGTTTTTGCCCTATTTAGATCTCATCACATTTGTACATTCTACAAATGCTCTTCTTCTTCTTCTTCCTCTTCCACTTCCTCTTCCTCTGCTTCTTCTTCTTCTTCTTTTAAATATTAAATACCTTTATTTAAAGATTCTGGAAAATGAGTTACTTTTAACAGACATACATGCTAATATGAAGATCTCAATCGCTTGACGTGCAGATTGGTTAATAGGAGTGAGTTTGTTCTAGTGTGTATGGGCTCCATGCATCTTGCTAGACTGTTATGTTTCCTCCCACATGAAAACTTTGCCTGTCACCGTTAATACTTTCATAGTAAGTCCCATTTTACACCTCATTATGGCACCTACACCAAAAACACTTCATATACTAACACATGGTTCCTTTTGAACCAAATTTTGGGAACCTTATCTGGGTTCATACCATTAAATACTATGAAGAACTTACATTCTTACCAGATCTACTATGGTCCTTTCCTCCAACAGGCCTGCTACACCAGGACACCAAATCTCAAGAGATAAGTCACTTTCCAAAAGTCACCTTGCCTAAAAGTTACTCACGTGAGGCTCCTTGTTTAGAGCTACTCATACATGGCAGAACTTGAGTTACTACCTAACCTATTTCTTCATCTGTAAAATGAAAGAATAGCGGCTCGGTGCCTGTGGCTCAACGGGCTAAGGCGCCAACCACGTATACCTGAGCCGGCAGGTTCAAATCCAGCCCGGCCCGCCAAACAACAATGACGGCTGCAACCAAAAAAAATGGCCGGGTGTTGTGGAGGGCACCTGTAGTCCCAGCTGCTTGGGAGGCAGAGGCAAGAGACTCGCTTGAGGCCCGGAATTGGAGGTTGCTGTGAGCTGTGATGCCACGGCACTCTATCCAGGGTGGCAGCTTGAGGCTCTGTTCCAAAAAACAAAAATTAAATTAAAAATAAAAAAAAGAAAGAATAGAATCTACCAGATTTGTGAGAATTAAATGAAAAGATGAGCATGAAGCATCTGTTACACTGCCCTGTCACTACCAGCATTATCCCACTGCTTTAACTGCCGTGGCAGCGTGTGGACACATGATTGTCACAAGTTAGTAAGAATATAGGAGGTGCCAAAAAAAATGTATACACATTTTAAAAACTGTATTAAATTTTTTTTTTTTAACCCACTTAAGGGGTGTTAAGTCAGGAGAATGTTGGGGAAACTCAGCCACACCTCTTCATCCTTGCCATTATCCTGGCAAATTCTCACTGAGGTAAGCTCTCTCCTCTTGGTGTAAGTGCGGTGGAGCACCATCTTGTTGGAGGTAGAATGGATCGTTCCCAAAAAGTATACGAATTGCAGGTAAAATAGGTGGTTCCTTCAAAAAAGAATGGTCCAGTCAGTCTCCTTAATGACAGTCTACAGCAGACATTGAGACCTGGTAAATTGACTTCATTTTCCAAATGTGGATTTTCTGGAGCCCACAATACACAATTATATCGGTTCACTGTTTTGTTCAATTTAAACTGTGCTTCATCAGACCACACCATTTTCCTCACAAACTCCTGATCCATTTGTACCTTGTTTTGGAAACACTCACAATGTTGCACCCTTTGATCAGGGTAGTCTTCATTCAGTGAATATAATAATCTTGGGATGGAAACTTCCCATTTTGCCGTTTTAAGAATGCATTGTGCGCTTGTTCTGCTCACTCCTGTCTCCCATGCACATTGTTTGGTAGACTTCTGTGGCAAATGTGTAAACTCTTCCAGAAGAAGCTGGACTTGTTGCTGGGCGAGGCCTCCCAGATCTTCCCTCACTCACATCACAAATAGCACCGTGCATCTCAAACTTAACATGAATGCATACAATTCTTAGGTGTGTTGGAGGTTCTGTTGCATACACAGGCCTCCACTCTTGTGGTACTTCCACAATATTCTTGAATTTCAAATACCAGTTAAAAATGGTCTTGCCATTCAATGCTCCTCAAATGACAATGGTGCTTCCACCATTATCTTTGACTGTCCTGCCTATTGCACACTGATGCTAGAGTTCATTTAATGAGGGCCATCTTTTGAGCAAACATCATACTGTGAATTGCTATTGTAATTCAGTTCAATAAGTTAATACATACTACAAGGATGACAGCTCTTAAAATATGTACATATTTTGAGGGGACTCCCCTATTTGACTTTATTAGTAGAGGCACTTTCTTACTATAACTGTAGAGCAATAGTTGGTATAAAGTCAGTTGAAATATCAGCACCAGAGCATCCCAGCTTCAATGGCTTGTGCCTGTAGGTTTCAACCTGCCTTAGAACTGAAGCTGCTTGCACCTCCATAGATGCTGAAGACAAACTCCCAGAGCCCAGGGTTAGCTCAGGTCATGCTCTTGCTGCAGGTGGGGGCCAGCCCAAAACCCACTACATAGTGGCAGATCAGTCTGCCCACCTGCTCAGGACAAAGAGGCAAATGCTCTTCTCTTAAATCTCATCCTGAAGACCTCTGAGAGCACCTGTTCTCATGCCTGGCTGCTTTTGCTCCCACTCAGGTATCCGCCCTGCCCCATCATCTTTAGTTAATGCTAGATGCTCATACACCCCCCCAAATAGTCCCCTGTCTTCCTGACTTTGCATCCTTGTGTTCTTTGTAAGTAGCTTGGCCATAATATCACTTTCTTTAGCAGCATTCTAACTTCTAAGAGGCTTAATAGGCAAGGAGATTGAGGGGTCTTTGACTTTCTCTGAGCCCTAGCCCTAAGTGGTTTATTCTATTAAGCTGATTCTTGATGGTGGGTAGAGCTTTGCCAGATAAGACTGGGGTGGAAGGAAAGTTGCAATCGGAGGAATAGGATACTTTCACTCCCGTTTCCACTATGCCCCACCCTCCAACCCAGGCCTGCCCTGTAATTCTGTTTTTAGAGCTCCAAAATGAAGGGAGTGGCGATGAGACTAAGAAAAGAACTCTTTGTAGAGGGTTGGAGAAGTTGGCTCTTCTCCCGAAGCCGCCCTTTGCCCTCTTACCTCTACCCTCCTTGCCTGTCTGTTCCTACCTTCAGTCTGCCACTTCTGGATTTTTCCTTTCTTTTCTTCCACCTCTACTTTTGCTTCTCCCCCAACACTGACTACAAAGGAAAAAAAGGAGTAATGAATAAAAATTATGAACTATTGATTCAAAGTGAAGAATCTTATTCAGGTGGGGCATGTAAAAAACAAAAAACAGAATTTTAAGAAAGGAAGCAATGCAGAATTCTTCTAGATGTTTTGTTAGAGCTATGCCCAGATGAATTTGTTCCTTCTAATGTTTTGACCCAGATTAAGAATTTTCAGAATTTCTCTGTTAACATTGTCTCTTGGTTCAGGAGGGCCAGCAGGTTGGGAGAGCAGAGGAAGAAAGAGCGTCTGTCTTTTATTCCATCATGCTGAGCTTTAGAGATGCTATACCGTAAATTTGTGAGCAGGAAAAATGAGGTTGTTAGAGAAGTGAGGGAAGGGAATCAAGATTGTAAGTGTAGGGGAAAAAAGTACAGGACTATCTTCACAGGGAAGGTGGGAAGAAAACCAAAAGAGACCAGAGAGCTAAAAAGAAGTAAAGAACTTGAAGATAGATGTGGGAAGATGATAGAAAATTTGAAGCACTGCAAGGAATTATGAATCATTTGTCTGATGACATCTGTTGAGGAAGGTATGGGGAAGCAGGACCCTGTATACATAGCCGGTAGGAGCATAAAGCAATAGTCTCTTTGGAGGGCCATTTGGCAATACCTGTCTACAAAAAAAAACACATAAATACTAATGTCCTTTGATGGTATTCAACTATAGGAGTTTATTCTGCATAGATTTGATCAAGTACTTGAAGTACTTGTATGTTCTTCATAATATTGTTTATAATGTGGAAAAGACCAGAAACAACCCAAATGTATGTTAGTAGGAGATTGGTAAAATAAATCATGATATTTCTGTATAATAGAATACTATTACACAGTTGTTTTTTTCTTTTTTCACAGTGGTTTTAAAAAAAATCAGTTAGGGCCATAAGTGCTTGTATGTAAAACAAGGTAAAAAGAAAAAACCCGTTTGTGTAGAAGAAAGGTGTGTGTGTATATATATATATATATATATACACATACACACACACATACATACACACACATATGTATATATATCATATAAAACTTCTAGAAAGGCACATAGAAAACAGATAATGGTAATTTCCTCTGGGAACTATAACTATGATAGAAAGAAGGAGGCAATACTTTTTCTCTTATGCTTTTCTGAAGTATTTGAGTAGTTAACTTATACGTGTGTTATTTTTATTATTTAAAAAATCTAGTTTATGGCTCGGCGCCTGTGGCTCAGCGGGCTAAGGCACCAGCCACGTACACCTGAGCTGGCGGGTTCGAATCCAGCCCAGGCCCGCCAAACAACAATGACGGCTGCAACCAAAAGATGGCCGGGCGTTGTGGTGGGCGCCTGTGGTCCCAGCTACTTGGGAGGCAGAGGCAGGAGACTCGCATGAGCCCAGGAATTGGAGGTTGCTGTGAGCTGTAATGCCACAGCACTCTCTCCAGTGTGACAGTTTGAGGCTCTGTCTCAAAAAAAAAAAAAAAATCTAGTTTATGATTTTAAGAGGATAATTTGGAGATGCTGGAATAGAAAGAGGACATTCAGTAAAAACTACAGAAATCTGAATAAAGAATATGGACTTTAGTTAATAATATATCAGTATTAGTTGTGACAAATGTACTGTATTAATATAAGATGTTAATAACAGGAGAAGCTGGGTGTGGAGTATATGGGAACCCTTTATACCATCCTTGCCATTTTCCTATAAATCTGAAAGCTATTCTAAAGTAAAAGTTCATTTAAAAAAGAAAGTTTGGAAGACTATATTATGGGAAAGATCCATAACCTAGCATTTAATGATTAAATCTTAGATAAATTGATGAAATTGAATGATTTCTTTGTTTCTAGGGCTGATTACTGCTTGGTTCTGTTTCTTCCAAATGGTCAAGTGAATGGGATTATAGTCACTGTTGTTGGGAAAGTGTCTGGTTTCTGTGTGCATATGTTTATAAAACTAGTTTTCTCTTGTGAACTAGTTTGTAAAGGGATTAACTGGTGGCTATTTCAACTTCATCATCCAAAAAGCAGACTGGTCTGGGAACTTATAGTGAAGGGAAAAAATAAAATGAGGCCAGTATGGTGCCTCACACCTGTAATCCTAGCACTTTTGGAGGCTGTGGCAGGAGGATCACTTGAGGTCAAGAGTCTGAGATCAGCCGAGCAATGCAGTGAGATCCTGTTTCTACAAAAACTAGAAAAAGCAGGCAGCTTGGTGGCCCGCACCTGTAGTCCCAGCTGCTCAAAAGGCTAAGGCGAGAGGATCTCCTAAGCACAGGAGTTTGAGGCTACAGTGAATTATGATGATGACACTGCACTCTAGCTTGGGTAACAGTGCAAGACCCGGTCCTCCCAAAATAAATAAGACTCGAAGATGATTAAATGTTTGCTGCTTTCTTCAAATCAGTATGATGGGATGCACAGACAGCAGATGTAACGAGTTAATGGAATCCTGTTTAGCCAGCTTTGTGGCCTCTTCTACAGGAATTTTTTTCTTCCAAGTTGGTGCTGTAGCCAGCTATATATAGGAGAAGGCCAGTTGACTACATCCCTAGTTATCTTCTGAGAGGTCTCTTCCCTCCTCTTGCACCATCAGAGCTGGTGGTGGTCACTGGCTGAGTTCCTTTTTTTTTGAGACAAGCTCACTATGTTGCCCTCAGTAGAGTGCCATGTCGTCACAGTTCACAGCAACCTCAAACTCTTGGGCTTAAGCGATTCTCTCACCTCTGCCTACCAAGTAACTGGGAATACAAGCTCCCACCACAACACCTGGCTATTTTTGTTGTTGTTGTTGTTGTAGCTGTCATTGTTGTTTAGCTAGCCCGGGCTGCGTTCAAACCCGCAGCCTAACCTGCCAGCCTCAGTTTATGTGGCTGGCGCCATAATCACTGTGCTATAGGCACTGAGCCTAGCTGAGTTCTTTGTAGGCCTGAGGTCTGGAGAGCACAGACTTGCCATTGACTCACTATGATATGTGTTTGTTTATTTTCATGCCTCTGATAGTATGATATGGTTCAGACCAAATACATATAAGAAATTTTTCCTTTGAATTAATTTACATCCCAGAGGAAGGCCCTTGGTTTTGTCTTCTCCGTTAGTAGAGGGAGACCCCTGGGCTCTGCTCTCTGTTGGCCCTGGTACCCAGTTTGAGAGGAGGGGCCTCTGTAGTACTGGTTGTAACCAACAACTTATGTCATCCTTCTTGGAATCCTCCTTACCTTGGCTTCTGAGACTTTATACTCCTATTGTTCTTCTCCAATTTTTCACTCTGTTTTTGCTACCATAATACCCAGCATTTTCTCACATCACAGTGCTTATAATTTTTTTTTTATTGTGATAGAAGTGTGCACTGGGGAGAGGAAGAGGATCTTGCTAGTCTGTAAAGGAATTTTTAAAGAATAATAAACTAAAAGTTGGTCTAATTTTTTTTTTTTTTTTTTTAGACAGAGTCACTATGTTGCCCTCGGTAGAGTGCCATGGCATCACAGCTCACAGCAAACTCAAACTCTTGGGCTTAAGCAATTCTCTTGCCTCAGCTTCCCAAGTAGGGTAGTCCCTATAGATGGGACTATAGGTGCCCGCCCAGCTATTTTTTGTTGCAGTTGTCATTGTTGCTTAGCTGGCTCAGGCCAGGTTCAAACCCGCCAGCCCTGGTACATGAGGCCAGTGCCCAAGCCACTGTGCTATGGGCATCGAGCCTGTTATCTGCTTTTTAATATCTTTATGTGCTGGCACTTTTAAATAACATCAGTTGGAAAATATTTCTTCCCCCTAAAATCTTTTGTTGGTCTAAGTTTGAAAACATTGGTATAATTACTCTTGAGTTCCAATATGTAAGTTTCAAATTAGTACTTTAAAAAAATTTGTTTTTTAGCAAACTTTGTCTATAAGGAAATGTTTGGAGACCTTCCAGTTATACTGTGGGCCGCTGACATCTGCAGACTGAGTTCGATTTGAAAGTAAATATGTAACAGGTCAGAATCAGTTGGGCTCCCAGAGGACACAGTGCATATTCCTGTATTCACACAATAGATTCAAGATAAATAATGACAGCATGTTAATTGTAACAATGAAGAAAGAAAAATTGAGTCATTTCAATTCTGCCATTTTTTTTAATAATTTTATTAAATCATAATTGTGCAATCATAGCAATTCTGCCATTCTTAATGGCAGTTCTTATTTGTGTTTAAATTTTAAGACTGTAGGATAAACTGTGACCTGCAAGGTATAATATTCTTGTTTGGTATGTGCAAATTTTAGTTTGCCTAGCAAATAGTTTACTAAATTTGATTATCTTAAAAAAAACTTACTCTTTTTAAATTCTTAATTGCATATATTAAAACTAGAGTTAATCAAGAAAATGAATTATAACACTGATTATTTCATGATTAGTTATTTGTCATTAAAAAAATGATTGGCAGCTCGGCGCCTGTGGCTCAACGGGCTAAGGCGCCAGCCACGTACACCTGAGCTGGCGGGTTCGAATCCAGCCTGGGGCCCACCAAACAACAATGACTGCTGCAACCAAAAAATGGCCGGGCGTTGTGGTGGGCGCCTATAGTCCCAGCTACTTGGGAGGCAGAGGCAGGAGACTCGCGTGAGCCCAGGAATTAGAGATTGCTGTGAGCTGAGATGCCACGGCACTCTATACAGGTTGACAGCTTGAGGCTCTGTCTCAAAAAAACAAAAAATGATTGGCTGTGTCAGATGTGCTAAGTATACCCTTGGAAATGATGTTTGAATTGAAATGTGAATGGTGAGCAGGGGACACCTCTGTAAGGGCTTGGGAATAGGGAGTCCTGGCACATTTGAGGAGCAGAGAGAGGCCTGAGGGCTGGGCTGGAGGCAATTTGGGGGAATATGGTAGGAGATGAGATGGAGAGTAGCCAGGTCTCCAGAAACCTTTTCGGTTATGGAGGGTGGGATTTTACTCCAGGTACAACAGGAAATCACAACAGGTTTTCAACAGGGATAAGTTCCATGTTGTGATTTATCATTTAAAAAGATTGCTTTGGTTGCTGTGTTTCGAAAAAGTGTCGGTAACGGAAGACATGTGACAGGCTGTGGCAGTACTCACAGTGAGAAATGAGGAAGGAATAATGTCTTTCAGTTTTTGAAATTTCCATAGTATTTTTCTCACAATAGGCATCCAATAAATACTAAATATATAGATTTCTAAAGCCTGGACAGCCTGCAGAAGCCCCTGAAAAACGCTGGGACAGAGCATGTACTGCACAACACGGTGTTATCTCACCAACGCTGACTTTGGAGTTCACAAATTGGGGATTAATTACATTTATGGCACTTTTTAGCTATGTTGCTTTGGGGCAGGTAATTTAAACTCTTCGAAGCTCAGGATTTCCTTACCTGTGCAATGACTTACCTTTACGTTTTATTGGACAAGTTAAATAAGGGAATGTATTTAGAGCATGGTGTCTGATTCAAGGTAGCCACTCAATTAACAGTGATTATTAGCACGACAGGAGGATACCTTGAGATAGTGGTCAGTGAAATTCCAGTGTGATAGGGAGAGTGGTGCTGTGGCTCACTCCTGTAATCCTAGAACTCTGGGAGGCCGAGGTCAGTGCATTGCCTACGCTCAGGAGTTGCAGACCAGCCTGAGCAAGAGTGAGACCCCATTTCTAAAAAATAGCCAGGTGTGGCTCGGTGCCTGTGGCTCAACAGGCTAAGGCGCCAGCCACGTACACCTGAGCTGGCGGGTTCGAATCCTGCCCGGGCCTGCCAAACAACAATGACGGCTGCAACCAAAAAATGGCCGGGCGCCTGTAGTCCCAGCTACTTGGGAGGCAGAGGCAAGAGACTCCCTTGAGCCCCGGAATTGGAGGTTGCTGTGAGCTGTGATGCCACAGCACTCTATCCAGGGTGACAGCTTGAGGCTCTGTCTCAAAAAAAAAACCAAAAAAATAGCCAGGTGTTGTGGCGGTTGCCTGTAGTCCCAGCTGTTCGGGAGGCTGAAACAAGAGGATCACCTGAGCCCAAGAATTTGAGGTTGCTGTGAGCTATGACACCACAGCACTGTAACAAGGGCCAGAAAGTGAGACAAGAAAGAAGGAAGAAAGGAGGGAGGGAGGGAGAGGAACGGAGGGAGAGAGGGAGGGAGGGAAAAATTTCAGTATGATTACAATCATGAGGAACAAGGCATCAGAGTTCCTTAAGATAGGAGGAACACTTTGGACCTTTTCACACTTGAGATTCTGTCTTCTGAATCTAAATTTTTGCTGGCTTTTGAGTAACTGGATTTTCAAGTCTAAAGAGGAAAAAATGTAGGAAGAGAGCTTGGGACAAGAAAGTTAAGGTTGGAGTCTTCTATCTTGACTCAGCTCTTCCCCCTGATTTTAGGAGGAGCCAAATCTCTCTCTTCCTTCATTTCCAGGCTGAAACAGTAGCTTCCCCAGGTATTTGCTTCCTTGACACAAAGTAGTTACTCCCTGAAGCAAGTTTCCAGTTTTCCCTGCATAGCTCCCCAGAGCACAGCTCTAGTCTCATACCTAGTTAATTGCCTCGATTAAGGATGTAATCATAATTGTTTGGTGTTGTCGATCATTTGACCCTCACCTTGAGTGGCCAGCTCTCCTGAGGCCCCAGCAATGACCATTCTGAGTCTGGGGCTGGAGACAGTTTCTATCCTTAGTGAAGTGATAGCCACTTCTTTGGGAGTAAGATATTTTTCTTTTTTCCTAGGTTTTCTTGCCAACGTGCATGTGTGCACCCGAAAGAGAGAGAATGAACAGAAAGAAAAAAGGCCCAACAGTGTACAGAAACTGTTAGCACAAAGGCAAAGGGAGAGACTTGCAGGGAAAGACAAGGAAGTGATTTTGCCTAGTTTAAATCCCACTTGAACTGTGTGGTTTCTGAGTCCTGAACCTTTTGAGGTTCAAGTTGAGTGCACTCTTGACAAAACGTGATTTTCTGGTTCACATCAAAAAGGCCTTAAAGACTTCGGAGTCTTTTCCTTGGGACATCAAACAGTCCTCAACAAAGCAGGGTGCTGACGAGATGCGTGCAAATGAACAGATTAAATTCTCCCGTGAGGATTAGATTCTCCTTAAGAAGCATGTGAAGCTTGGAAACACGGGAGATGGGGCTATGTGGGGCTATGCCAAAACATACTCACACTCTTGAGACCCCAGAGCACCCTCGTGCCTGTTTACCCTGAGTACCTCCTGGGCCTAGGCAGTGACCTTATTTGTTATGTATGAGGTTCAAGTAGAAGGACCCAGGGAATTAGAAACTGAAAACAAACTCTTCTGTATTCTCCATCTTGCCTAAGGCAACAGTTATGTCCCCCAATAAAAGGTGTAAATTAACTTAGAAAAGATAGGTCATTCCTTTGAAAAATTGTCAGCTGTTTGGGTGGTTTAGAGAACAATTTTGCTTATTGAACTGGCCTCAATCTTAACAGAGGTAAGGACTTAGATGAACTACTGCCTTATGGCAAATGGAATAGCAGGAGCACACTTCAGAATTGGTGTAGCAAACCAACCAATGCAATAGAATTTGTGTTGCCTAGTGAGCAGATGAAGCTAAAGTCGACTGCATAGACACAGCTGTGGGTGGGTCAACTGCATGAGCACAGTTTCTGAGCCAAACAGCTAAAATATTAATGATTAGCTTTAAGGAGGAGCAACTCTGATTGAGGCCCCTCTCCTGTTAGAAACCATAATTAGCAATTAAAATATACTTTTTAAGAAAACAGTTACAGCCAGCAGCCTTTAAATAAATAATTGTCACTGCTGATTGGACCTGTTTTATTTCCCTGTGTTTTTTCTTATCTTTCTTCCCCTTGCATAACTTACAACCCTGTAAATGTTCAGTAGCTGTTAATATGATTCTGTCGATACGTTTACCATGGTGACTTGGGCTGTATTTGGTGAGCATTTGAAGAAATCAGTCACTGGTTGGAGGGAGGAAAGACAAGCTGTCGATATCCAAGGAGAAATGCTAATAACCTTGGTGACAGATCGTCCTCTGGATTCTCCAAGGGTTAAGAAAAAGCACCTCTTAGACCCGGGAGCTCAGAGCTCAGGGATGGTGACTTGTTAGGAAGCACAGACATGAGCTGTCATGGTTCTGCTGTGTCCTTTTCATTGTCTGACTTCGAACCTCTCAAAACCACAGATGAGTCTGGGAGACAAACAGGCTTGGATCTGAATCTTGACTCCTCTTCTATGTCACTGTGTGACTTTGAGCAACCACTGAACCTTTGTTCTCTCTGTAAATTAAATTGTAATACCCGGCCTCATGAGGGGGTGACAAAGGCCTTACACAAAGACACCACTCATTGCTTCTCAAAGTCTTCCAGGAAAGTACACAAACAGTACAAGGAAATAAACTTCTGCCCTCTAGCATTGTAATAGTGTATAGAAAGCATAAAATATTTGGAAGTCTCTTATTATCTTTTTTTTTTTTTTTTTTAAAGACAGAATCTCACTCTCTTGCCCTGGGTAGAGTGTCGTGGCATCATAGCTCACAGCAACCTCAAACTCCTGGGCTAAAGTGATTCTCTAGCTTCAGCCTCCCGAGTAGCTGGGACTACTTGCACCTGCCACCATGCCTGGCTAGTTTTTCCATTTTTAGTAGAGACAGGGTCTCGCTCTTGCTCAGGCTGGTCTCAAACTACTGAACTCACATGTTCCACATGCCTCACCCTCCCAGAGGGCTGGGATTACAGGTGTGAGCCACTGTGCCCAGCCAATCTCTTATTATCTTAAATTTTTGTGAATCTTGGACTTTAGTTTTACTTTATCAAAATAATATTTAAACATGTGCATCATTAAGTAAAATTGGTGTTCTGATATGATTCATTAATTCAACAAGTATTTATTGAAAGCCTACTATGTGCCAGTCAGTTCAAGGCGCTTATGGCAGTGAATGAGGTCTGGGCCCCAGTGAGCTTACATCCCTGTAAGCCAGGGAATCTAGTGTCAGATGTTCCCTAGGTCCTCTGTGATCCATTTGTGTAATAAAATCCCCATACCAGAGAATCCTGAGGAGAGTTTCCCACTGGCTATCTGTCATGATTTTTCAGTGGAGAAAGAGAATGAAACACTTACACAGACAAAATCATTAATATTTTGGTATATATCCTTCCAGATTTCTTTTTATGAGTAGATATAAAAGTAGATCAATGTATTTTTATATAAGTAGGATCATACCAAATGCTAGTTTGTGACTTTCTTTTTTCATTTATTTATTTATTATAGATACTATTCCTTGTCAATAAATCTCGCTCTATATCACCACTCTTAAATAGCTACTTAGTATTCCATTGCAGGGACGCGTCATATTTTATTTGACCAATCTCTGGTTGTCTAATTAGGCAGTTTCCAGCATTTCTGAATTAGAAACAACACTGCAGAGAACATCTTTGTAAATTTACCTTTGTCAAGTGTCTGATCATTTTCTTAGGCTATATTCCCCAAAGTAGAATTGTTGAATAAAAAGGTAGGCATATTTAAATTTTTATGTCTATAGCCAGATTACATCTTTCTTTATGCTCTTATCAATAAATTATGATAAATCTTTTTAATCTTTGCCAGTTTAGTAGACAAAACAGTATCTTGTTTATTTAATCTGCGTTTCTTATTTACTAGTGAAGTCAAACATCTTTTAATGTTTATTTTCTTTTTTGAATCGTCTGTCCACATCCTATATCTATGGGGTGTCCATCTTTCTCTTAATGATTTTAAAAGCACCTTTTTATAGGAAGTATACTAATCCTTTTTAATCTATAATATATGTTGTATATTTTTTCCAGTTTATTATTTGTGTTGGTGCTTTAAGGTGATAGGTTTTTGTTGTTGTTATTGTGTTATTATTTATTGTGCATATAGAAGTTTTTTATTCTTTTTATCTTTTTAAAATTGTTTTTATTAAATCATAACTTTGTACATTGATTATGTTTATTTTTGGAGATAAGGTCTTGCTCTATCACCCTGGCTAGAGTGCAGTGGTGTCATTATAGCTAACAGTAACTTCAAAGACCTGAGCTTAAATGATCCTCCTGCTTCAGCCTCCTGAGTAGTTGGGACTACAGGCACCTGCCACAACTCCCGGCTAGTTTTTCTATTTTTTATAGAAACAGAGTCTCACTCTTATTTAGGCTTTAAGTTTTTAATTTTAATGGGGCATTTTATCATTCTTATCCTTTTCTGACTTTTGACTTATCCTTAGAAACTTATAAGGCCACTCCTAGTCAATACCTGAAGCTAACTGGATGTGCAATAGTGATTTCAAAGATAGTACACAATTTGGCAAAAGCGTTGATCTTAAGCTTCTGTGAATGTCTTCTCAGAGGGAGGATGAGGCATCCAGACCTTCCTCTCAGAGAGAGGAAGCCCACTGAGCCCCAAGATAACTGATGAAGTTTGCAACCCAGTGGAAAATACAAATTATTGGCTCAGCACCTGTGGTTAGGGCACCGGCCACATACACCAAGGCTGGTGGGTTCAAACCCAGCCCAGGCTTGCCAAACAACAATGACAACTGTAACAAAAAAATAGTCGGGTATTGTGGTGGGTGCCTATAGTGCCAGCTACTTAGGAGGCTGAGGCAAGAAAATTGCTTAAGAGTTTGAGTTTGCTATGAGCTGTGACACCATGGCACTCTGCTGAGGGTGACATAATGAGACTCTGTCTCAAAAAAAAAAAATACAAATTATTCAGGTAAAATATGATGAGTGATATAATAAGAGAACTATAAAGGATGCTGTAGAAGGAAACAAAGGGGAAACCTAAAGGAATCAGGGCTCAGGATGTGCATGCTGGAGGAATAGGGGTTCATGTTGAGATTTTTTTTTGTTTTTGGAAATAGTCTCACTCTATTTCCCTGGGTAGAGTGCCGTGGTGTCATAACTCACAGCAACCTCAAACTTTTGGGCTCAAGTGATCCTTCTGCCTTGGCCTCCCAAGTAGCTGGGGCTACAGGCACCCACCAGGTGCCTGGCTAGTTTTCTATATTTAGAAGAAACAGAATCTTGCTCTTGCTCAGGCTGGTCTCCAACCCCTGAGCTCAAGCAGTCCACCTGCCTTGACCTCCCAGAGAGGTGGGATTACTCAAGATTACTTAAGATTTTAAGAAGTTAGCTAAGTGAAGAATGGGGAAATATAGTTCATGCAGGGAAATGGCAAATGCAAAGACCTGAATCTAGAACTATAAATTATGGTAGCCACTAGCCAAATTTCAGTATATTTAAATTAATTAAAATTTTATTTCCCTAGTTTCACTAGCCACAATTCAAGTATTCATTACCTTGTATGTGACTAGTGGCTATTATGTTGGACAGTGGAGGAACAGAATTTTTTCTTCTTTTTTTAATTTTATTTATTTATTTTTTTTGAGACAGAGTTTTACTGTGTTGCCCTCAGTAGAGTGCTATGGTGTCATAGTTCACAGCAACCTCAAATTCTTGAGCTCAAGCGATTCTCTTATCTCAGCCTCCCAAGAAGCTGAGACTATAGCATGACATTCTCTCAAAGACAACTTGTGGTAATATCTGTTTTCTGGTTCATGAGCTCTACCTCCATCTCTCTCTCACCCTCAACAAAGTGTATGATAATGGAAGTGAGAAACAGGGACATTATTTATGATAGTAATAACCTTGATCTGCTCCAAGTTTTATTTTCTAAAAAAGCAAATCATTTCTCTAAATTTCAGTGCTTTATTAGTGGTATGAAATTACTGTACTGTTTACAATTGAGAACCAAGATAAACACAATAGTATATTTTGTTTGTAGAAAGAAGAGAGGCTTTTGAAGTCACCCCAGTAGTGATTTATATTGCAGTTTGAGCCGTGGTACTGAACTAGTTGCTTAGTATCTGACTTTCGTCTGAACGTGGGCTACCTACTGTACAGATTGCTATCAGGGCAGTAAATAATTACAGAAAACCTAGCATACTACCTACCTCTCCTAAATATCTTTCAGATCTACATACCTATATCTGCCCCCCTCCCCAGCCTTATTTTAAGCCACTAATGTCTATGTTCTGGATTACTTAGCAGCCTTCAAAGAATATTCTGAAAAACTAATTTGAACCCTTAACAGGTGTGTCCCTCATACAGTGATGGATATGGTAGCTGCCATTTATTGAGTGCCTATCACATGACAGGGACTGGTTTAGCATGTTTTTGTTTTTGTTTTGTTTTTGAGACAGAGTCTCACTTTGTCACCTTCGGTAGAGTGCTGAGGTGTCAGAGCTCACAGCAACTTCAAACTCCTGGGCTCAAGCAATTCTCTTGCCTCAGCCTCCCAAGTAGCTGGAACTACAGGCACCTGCCACAACTCCCGGCTATTTTTAGAGACAGGGTCTCACTTTTGCTTGGGCTGGTCTAGAAGCTGTGAGCCCAGGCAATCCACCTGCCTTGGCCTCCCAGAGTGCTGGGATTATAGGCGTGAGCCACTGCACCCAGCCCACTGGTTTAGCGTTTTATGGAGTATGTCATTTAATCTGCACAATAAGCCCTTGAAGTTAAGTGTCATCATTGGCCTATTAGAATTGGGAGTTTGGAAGGTTTGAATGACTTGCCCATGGCCACTCTGCTGGGATGTGAAGAGCTCTGAGTGTCTAGGCCCATCTGATTCTAAAGCTGACGCTCTACACCTGGGCAGGTAATCAGGGGCCTGGAGCTGCGGAGCTTTCTAATCCTATTACCAGCCCCTGTGTGCTGATTCTAGTCTTCCCATGTAGTCTCCTAATTTAGCTTTGCATATCACAAAATAAATCTGAAATATATTTTGAAATATCTGTCCTACCTGATGGTCACATTTCTTTTCGTATATTAATAAACTGACTCTTTAGTTTCATCCTTCAGATTTTTGACTTAGTGGGCATGCGTTAGCTTCCCTGGGTTCTCTCAACTCTGACAGGATTGAGTTTCTGGACCAGCAAGGCTGAGGACCAGACTCTGGGCTTTGATAAATTTGACAAAGGAAATAGCACCTGGCATAAGCCTCTGGCAGCCAGCCTGCTGCTCCAAACTACTCCAGGGAAATACAAAGAAATTTAGTATTTCATCCTTGCCCTCAAGATGCTTAGAGTATCATTAGGAACATCAGACATTAAAAAAAAAAAGACCACAATTCAAAATACCAGATCACAGTACTTTCACATTGTAACTATTCTATAAATCATATGGAGTTTGAAATGAATATTTGGTATGTACCCAGTTTTTATGTGGAAGCTCAGTTTTTTGAATGATTATTGAATGTTGGCCTCAAATACCACTCTCTTATAGACAATTTCCCATCCATATCCCCACCTCTATCTTGTGTGAGAAGCTGCAGACTTCTAATATCCAACTACTCACTGGATAGCTCCACCTCAATGAATCTCCCACCTGCATCTCAAATTCAGCATATCAAAATTAAGTTCCATCTTTGGAAATGTGGTTAAGAGTCTGAGATATTGGTCTGAGTCATAGCTCTAGCTGAATGGGGGAAAGTCTCTTTACTGTTCCTTCTTCATGTCTTAGAACATATCCTAAGGCTTTTAGGATTCGACGGGACAATGGAGACAAATTCAACACAGCGCTTGTGTAGTCAGTAATCAGTCAATGTTAGCTATTACTGACCATGATTTCCCCAAGACTTCTGATTTTTCTTATTTGGTAATGATACTATTAAACCGGCTCCTTCATCCCAAGTTTCTAGAAGTGGGAGTCATGGGTTAAAAGGTATTTTATTTAGACTATGCTAAATTTCTCTTTAAAGACTATATTCATTGGGGGCACCTGTAGCTCAGAGGCTAGGGCACCAGCCACATACATCAGAGCTGGCGGGTTCGAACCCAGCCTGGACCTGCGAAAACAACGACAACTATAAGCAAAAAAATAGCTGGGTGGTGTGGCAGGCACCTATAGTCCCAGCTACTTGGGAGGCTGAGGCAAGAGAATCTCTTAAGCCCAGGAGTCCGAGGTTGCTGTGAGCTGTGATGCCACAGCACTCTACCCAGGGCCACATAATGAGACTCTGTCTAACAAAAAAAAAAAAAAGACTGTATTCATTTACACTCATATCTAACAGTGAATGAAAATACTCATTTACAGAATGAGAATAATCATCAGACATTTTACCAACTCTGGATATTATCAGTTAATTTTTTTAAATCTCATGAGTTTAAAAAACACTGTATTATTATTTTATAGATTGTCTTTCTGTGGGTGCTAGTGAAATTGATCATGCCTTCGTATATAATAGAATATAATAGTATATAATTGACCACCTCCTTAAGTTGACTAATTTTTATAGCCCAGATATGCACCACAAGTATATATTAATACTGTAGGACTAGTTCCATAAGTTGACCACCTCCATGTGTTGACCGATTTGTTTTTTGTTTTGTAGAGACAGAGTCTCACTTTATCGCCCTCGATAGAGTGCTATGGTGTCACACATCTCACAGCAACCTTCAACTCCAGGGCTTAAGTGATTCTCTTGCCTCAGCCTCCCGAGTAACTGGGACTACAGGGCACCTGCCACAATGCCTGGCTATGTTTTTGTTTTGCAGTTTAGCCAGGGCCAGGGTTGAACCTGCCACCCTCGGTATATGGGGCCGGCACCCTACTCGCTGAGCCACAGGCGCC
>CAUYRH010150394.1:0-12003 GCA_963574655.1 Perodicticus potto | reverse complement strand
TCTCACAAAGTAATGAGAAAGTCTCTTGAATGTTATCGCAATCAGGTTGATGAAAATATCTCTGATTGTATCTGAAGCCCGTACACTGTACCCCATGACTGAATTATTGTACACAGATATGATTCAATAAAAAAAAAAAGGAAAATAAAAAGCACAGATAAAACCGAAAAAATAAATAAGTAAATAAATAAATCCATAATTCCGAGCTTTTTCTTTAAAATTCTGAAAATGGGAAAGGGTTAGGGCTAAAGGAGTCGCTTGCACTTGTCCCATTTCTTCCCAGTATAGTAATCCACAAATGAAACAAACAGACAAAAGCACAATGATAAACAAACACACGTGGCCGCGCCGAGTTTGGGAAAGAAAGTCAAACTGCCGACCCGGCGCCTGAGCGGGGTGGGCACGACCCACCGGGATCCTCAATAAGAAAACAAAAATCCCTGTCTAGGGGATATAAATCTGGGCTTTCCACGTCCCAGTTACTCATTCGGGGCATCCCCCGTCCTTGTGTGGGATCAGGGATTCCACGTCCTGCTCCCCCTACTGGTCAAAATCGGAACAACAAGCAAAACAGAGACAGAGAACAAAGAGAACAAAGGCCGGCAAGTGAAAACTCACCTGCAGAGCGTGGATTTGAGGTCTTCGGTGGGGGGGGGGGGAATACCAGACGAGCCCTCAGATGTTGCGCTCGAATTTCGGGGTCCCCCCCAGAAGAAACTCACACCAGGCACACCGATGCAAAAACAAAGGGTAGAATTTATTACAAGCTTAAGTCCAGACCGTTCAGTTCCACCTAAAGGGCGATCTGTATGGCCCCGCGGGGTGGGGCTGAGGTATTTTTATAGTATACAGAAAGGAAGTTGGGAGGGGGGTAATGCAATAAGGGGAATGGGATTAGGGATGGTTTGACGAGGGATGAGTCCAGGTGTCTCTTTACGTGCTGATTGGATACCTCGTCAGTGCCAGGAACGGGTGGGTGGTCGCTGAGCAGGAAAGGGCCAGTGCTAAGCAACCGGTGAGGGTGGTCAAGGGGGGCTGGTACCAGGAACCAAAAGTTACAAAACTAACAATTACCCCGCAAATTACACAGCAACCTGCAAAATGGAGTCGTTAACCAAATGGCGTCACACGGGCCCTTTCAGTTGTATTTAGGCATACCTCAGTGAAATCCTCCTGACATCTCAACAGGTATCGTCCTGGGTTGCTGTCTTTCAGCTTAACCTCAGTGTTTTTCTTCTCATAACACGATGGGTGTCACCCTGGGTTGTCATCTTTCACCTTAACCTCAGTGACTTCTTCCTGACATTTCGATGGGTGTCACACTGGGTTGCCATCTTTCACCTTAACCGCAGTGACCTTCTTCTGACATCATGATGGGTGTCACCCTGGGTTTCCATCTTTCAGCTTAACCTCAGTGACTTCCTCCTGACATCACAATGGGTGTTTCCCTGGGTTGATATATTTAAGATTAACCTTAGTGACTTCCTCTTGACATAATGATGGGTGTTGCCCTGTGTTGCCATCCTTCAGCTTAACCTTAGAGACTTTCTCAGGAAATCACGATGGGTGTTGCCCTGGGTTGCCATCTTTCAGGTTAACATTAGCGACTTCCTCCGTAAATCATGATAGGTGTTTCCCTGGGTTGCCATCTATAAGCTTAACCTTAGTGACTTCCTCCTGATGTCACTATGTGTGTTGCCCTGGGTTGATGTCTTTCAGCTTAACCTTAGTGAATTCCTGCTGACATCATGATGGGTGTTTCCCTGGGTTGCCATCTTTATGCTTAACCTTGGTAACTTCCTCCTGACATCACAACATGTGCCGCCCAGGTTGCTGTCTTACACTTAACCTCAGTCACTTCCTCCTGACATCACAACGGGTTCTGCCTGAGTTGCCTTATTTAAGCTTAATCTCAGTCACATACTCCTGACATCGCAACAGGTGTCGCCCTGGGTTGCTGTCTTGAAGCTTAACCTCAGTGCATTACTCCTGACATCACAACGGGTGTCAACCTGAGTTTCCATCTTCAGACTTAACCTCAATGACTTCCTCTTGAAATCACTATGGGTGTCACCCTGGGTTTCCCTCTTCAGAATTAACCTTAGTGACATACTCCTGACATCACAATGGATGTTGTCCTGGTTTACCATCTTCCTCTTGACATGACAAGGGGTGTCGCCCTGGGTTAACCTCCTTAAGCCTGACCTCACTGACTTCTTCCTGACATGACAATGAGTGTCGCCCTGGATTACCATCCTTAAGCTTAACCTCAATGAATTCCTCCTGACATGACAACAAGTGTTGCCCTGGGTTCCTGTCCTTAAACTTAATCTCAGTGACTTCCTCCTGACACAACAATGGGTGTCGCCCTGGTTTACCATCTTTAATTTAACCTCAGTGACTTCCTATCGATGTCAGGACAGGTGTCTCCCTTGGTAACAGTCTTCAGGCTTAACCTCAGTGATTTCCTCCTGACATCATGACGAGTGTCACCCTGGGTTGCTGTCTTTAGGTTTAACCTTAGTGACTTCCTCCTGACATCACAGTGGTTGTCACCATGGGGTACCGTCCTTAAGCTTAACATTAGTGACGTCCTCCTGACACCACAATGGGTGTCACCTTGGGTTAACATCCACAATCTTATCCTCAGGACTTCCTCCTGACAAGACAATGGGTGTTACCCTGGGTTAACATCTTCCTCCAGACTTCACAAAGGGTGTTGCACTGGGTTACCATATTTAAGCTTAACCTTAGTGACATCCTCCAGACATCACAATGGATGTTGCCCTCGGTTAACACCTTCCTTCTGACATCAAAAAGGGTGTTACCCTGGGTTACCATTATTAAGCTTTACCTTAGTAAGTCCTCCTGATATCATAATGGGTTTTTCCCTGGATTACCATCTTCAAGCTTAAAGTTAGTGAGGTCCTCTTGACAACACAATGGGTGTTGCCATGGGTGACAATCCTTAAGCTTAACCTTAGTGATGACCTCTTGACATGAGAATGGTTGTTCTCTTGGGTTACTTTCCTTAAGCTTAACCTAAGTGACTTCCTCCTGACATGACAATGGGTGTCTCTCTGGATTACACTCCTTAAACCTAAACTCAGTGATTTCCTCCTGACACAACAATGGGAGTTGCCCTCAGTACCATCTTTCAGATTAACCTTAGTGACTTCCTCGTGACACCTCAATGGGTGTTGTCCTGCATTACCATCTTTAAGGTTAATCTGAGTAAATTCCTTCTGACACCATAATGGGTGTTGTCCTGGATTACCATTTTTAAGCTTAACTTTAGTGATACCCTCCTGACATCACAATGGGTGTTGCCCTGGGTTACCATCTTTAAGCTTAAAGTTAGTGAGGTCCTCCTGACAACACAATGAGTGTTGCCATGGGTTACAATCATTAATCTTAACATGAGTGACAACCTCTTGACATGAGAATGTTTGTTGCCTTGGGTTACCTTCCTTAAGCTTAACCTAAGCGAATTCCTCCTGACATGATAATGGGTGTCACCCTGGGTTACCCTCCTTAAGCCTAACTTCAGTGATTTTCTCCTGACACAACAATAGGGTTTGCCCTCGGGTACCATCTTTCAGATTAACCTTAGTTACTTCTTCCTTACATCCCAATGGGTGTTGTCCTGGGTTACCATCTTTAAGCTTAAACTTAGAGACTTCCTCCAGACCTCACAATGGGTGTTACCCTGGGATACCATCCTCAAGCTTAAACTTAGTGAGATACTCCTGACAATGAATGGGTGTGGCCCTGGGTCACTATCTTTAACCTTAACCTTAGTGACATCCTACTGACATCACAATGGGTGTTGCCCTGAGTCACCATCTTTAAGCTTAACCTTAGTGTATTCCTCCTGACACCACAAAGGGGATTTGCCCTGGGTCACCATATTTAAGCTAAATGTTAGTGATTTCCTCCTGAAACCACAATTTGTGATGCCCCGGGTCACCATCTTTAAGCTTAAACTTAGTAACTTCCTCCTCACATCCCAGTGGGTGTTTCCCTTGGTTAACATCTTTAAGCTTAGCCATAGTAATGTACTCCTGACACCACAGTGGATGTTGCCCTGGGTTACCATCTTTAATCTTAACCTCAGTGATGTACACCTGACACCACAATGGGTTTTGCCCTTGGTTTCCATCTTTAAGCTTGAACTTAGTGACTTCCTCCTGACACCACAAAGGGAGTTGCCCTTCACCATCATGTTTAAGCTTAACCTTAGTGACTTCCTCCTGACACCACAATGGATGTTGCAATGGGTCATAATCTTTAAGCTTAACCTAAGTGACTTCCTCAGGACACCACAATGGTTGTTGCCCTGCATCACCATCTTTAAGTTTAACCTTGGTGATGTGCTCCTGACACCACAATGTGTGTTGTCATTGGTCACCATCTTTAAGCTTAAACTCAGTGACTTCCTCCAGACATCACAATAAGTGTTGCCCTGGATTTCCAACTTTAAGCTTAACCTTAGTCACGTCCTCATGATGTCACAATGGGTATTGCCCCGGGTTACTATCTTTAACCTTAACATTAGTGACTTCCACCTAACATCCCAATGGCTGTTGTCCTGAGTTACCATCTTTAAGATTAAAATTAGTGACGTCCTCCTAACATCAAAATGAGGGTTGCCCTGGGTTACCATCTGTAAGCATAATCTTAGTGTCGGGGTTCCTCCTGACATCACAATGGTTGTCACCCAGGGTTAAGATCTTTAAGCTTAACCTTTGTAACGTCCTCCTGACATATCAATGAGTGCTGACCTGGGTTACCATCTCTAAGCTTAGCCTTAGTGATGACCACCTGACATCACAATGTGAATAGCCCTGGATTATCATCTTTACGCTTAACCTTAGTGACGTCCTCTTGACATCATAATGGGTGTTGCCCTGGGTTGCCATCATTAAGCATAACTTTAGTGATGTCCTCCTGACATCACAATGGTTGTTGCCTTGGGTTACTATCTTCATGCTTAACCTTAGTGGAATCCTCCTGAGATCAAAATGGGTGATGCCCTGGGTTACCACCTTCTGCCTGAACCCACAATGGGTGTTGCCCTGGCTTACCATATTTAAACTTAACCTTAGTGACTTCAACCTGACACCACAATGAATGTTGCCCTGGGGTAACATCTGTAAGCACAACCTTAGTGTCGTCCTCCTGACATCACAATGGGTGTTTCACTGGTTTATCATCTTTAAGCATAAACTTAGTGACGTCCTGTTGACACCACAATGGGTGTTTCCCTGGCTTACCATCTTTAAGCTTAACCTTAGTGACTTCCTTCTGACACCACAATGGGTGTTGCCCTAAGTCACCATCTTTAACCTTAACCTCAGTGACATCCTCCTGACACCACAATGGGTGTTGCCCTGGGTTTCCATTTTTAAGCTTATCCTTAGTGACTTCCTCCAGAAACCACAACAAGGGTTGCCCTTCATCAGTGTCTTTAAGCCTAACTTTAGTGACTTCCTTCTGATACCACAATGGGTATTGCAATGGGCCACAATCTTTAAGCTTAACATGAGTGACTTCCTCCTGACACCGCAATGGGTGCTGCCCTGGGTCACCATCTTTAAGCTTAAACTTAGTTACGTCCTCCTGACACCAAAATGGGTGTTGCCCTAGTTTACCATCTTTAAGCTTAACCTTAGTGACTTCCTCTTGACACCATAATTTGTGTTGCCCTGTGTTAACATCTTTAGGCTTAACCTTAGGGATATGATCCTGACCACACAATGGGTGTTACCCTGGGTTACCATCTTTGAGCTTAACCTTAGTGACTTCCTTCTGACAACACAATTGGCTTTGTCCTTGGGTACCATCATTCACATTAACATTAGTGACTTCTTTCTTACACTACAATGGGTGTTGCCCTGGGTTACCATCTTTAAGCTTAACCTTAGTGACTTCCTTCTGACACCACCATTGACTTTGCCCTTGGTTAAAATTTTTCAGATTAAAATTAGTGATTTCCTCCTTACTCCACAATGGGTGTTGCCCTGGGTTACATCTTTAAGCTTAACTTTAGTGACTTCATTCAGACATCACAATGGGTGTTGCCCTGGGTTACCACCTTTAAGCTTAACATTAGACACTTCCTCCTGTCATCGCAATGGGTGGTGCCCTCGATTACCGTCTTTAAGCTCAACCTTAGTGGCTTCCTCCTGGCATCAAAATGGGTGTTGCCTTGTTTACCATCGTAAAGTTTAACGTTAGTCACGTCCTCCTGACATCACATTGAGTGTTGCCCTCGGTTACCATCCATTAGCTTAACCTTGGTGACTTCCTCCTGACATCACAACGGGTGTTGCCCTGGATTACCATCTTCCTCCTGACATCACAATGGGTGTTGCCCTGGGTTACCATCTTTAAGCGCTTAACTTTAGTAACTTCACCCTGACATCATAATGGGTGTTTCCCTGGGTTACCATCTTTAAGCTTAACATTAGTGACTTCCTTCTGACATCACAACGGGTGTTGCCCTTGTTTACCATCTTCTTCCTGATATCACAATGGGTGTAGACCTGGGTTATCATGTTTCAGCTTAACTTTAGTGACTTCCTCCTGACATAACAATGGGTGTTGCCTTGGGTCACCATCTTTAAGCTTAACCTCAGTGACTTCGTCCTGACACCACAATAGGTGTTTAACTGAACACCACAATAGGTGTTTACCTGAGTTGCCATTTTCTTCTTCACATCACAATGAGTCTTAAGGTGGGTTGCAAAAGTTGAGCTTAACCTCAGTGACATTCTCCTAAAGCCACATTGGGTGTTTCCCTGGGTTTCCATTGGTCAGCTTAACCACAGTGACTTCCTCCTGATGCCACAGTGGGCGGTGCCCTGGGTCATCATCATTAAGATTAATGTAAGTGATGTCCTCTTGATACCACAGTGGGTGTTGCCCTGGGATGCCATCCTTAAGCTTAACCCCAGGGGCATCCTCCTGACACAACAGTGGGTGTTGCTCTGGGTTTCCATCCTTAAGTTTAACCTCGGTGACATCCTCAGGATGTCACAGTGGGTGTTACCCTTGGTTATCATCCTTAAACTTGACCTCGATAAAGTCCTCCTGGTGTCACAGTGGGTGTTGCTCTGGGTTACCATCATTTAGCTAACCTCAGGGATGTCCTCATGACACCCTATTGGGTGTTGCCCTGAGTTAACATCATTAAGCTAAACCTCAGTGATGACCACCTGAAGCCACCATGGGCTTTGCCCTGGATTTTCATCATTAAACTTCTACTCAGTGACGTCCTCCTTATGTCACAGTGGGCTTTGCCCTTGGTTATCCACTGTAACCCTAACCTCAGTGACGTCTTTCTGACACCACAGTGTGTGTTGCCCTAGGTTCCCATCTGTAAACTTAATTTCAGTAATGTCCTCCTGACACAACTGTGGGTGTTGCCCTAGGTTACCATGTCTAAGCTTAACCTCAGTGATGTCCTCCTGACACCACAGTGGATGTTGCCCTGGGTTTCCATCTGCATGCTTAACCTCGGTGACATCCTCCTGACTCCACAGTGGGTGTTTCCCTGGGTTACCATCTGTAAACTTAAATTCAGTGACTTTTTCCTGATTCCACAGTGGGTGTTACCCTGGGTTACCAAACTTAATGTTAACCTTGGTGATGCCCTACTGATGTCACAGTAGTTGTTTCCCTGGGTTACCATCCTTAAGCTTAACCTCATCCTCCTGATGCCACAATGTGTGTTGCCCTAGGTTACCAACCTTAAGCTAAACCTCAGTGACGTCCTGCTGACACAACAGTAGGAATTGCCCTTTGTTACCATCTGTAAGCTTAACCTCAGTGACATCTTCCTAATGCCACAGTGGGTGTTGCCCTGGGTCACCATCTTTAAGCTTAACATCAGTGACTTCCTCCTGATACTGCAGTGGGTGTTGCCCTGGCTTATCATCCTTAAGCTTAACCTCTGTGATGTCCTCCTGAAGCCACAGTGGGTGTTTCCCTTGGTTACCTTCCCTAAGCTTAACATCAGTGATGTTCTCCTGAAGCCACACTGGATGTTGTCCTGGGTTACCATCATTAAGCTTAACCTCAATGCTGTCCTTCAGATGCCACAGTGGGTGTTTCCTTGGGGTTCCATCTGCAAGCTTAACTTCAGTGGCATCCTCCTGATGCCGCAGTGGGTGTGGCCCTGTGTTACAATCCTTAAACTTACCTCAGTGACTTCCTCCTGATGCCACAGTGGGTGTTTCCCTTCGTTACCATCCTTAAGCTTAACCTCAGTGATGACTTCCTGAAGCCACAGTGGGTGTTATCCTGGGTTACCATTGTCATGCTTAGCCTCAGTGATGTCCTCCTGATGCCACGGTGGGTGTTGCCCTGAGTTAACATCATTAACATTAACCTCAGTGACATTCTCCTGAAGCCACAGTGGGTCTTGCCCTGCCTTTCTGTCGTTAAGCTTAAACTCAGTGACATCCTCCTGATACCACCATGGACATTGCCCAGGGTTACCATCTCTAAGCTTAGTGACATCCTCCTGCAGCCACAGTGGGTGTTGCCTTGGGTTCCCATCTGTAAGCTTAACCTTGGTAACATCCTCCTGACACCACAGTGGGTGTTGCCCTTGGTTACCATCTGTAAGCTTAACCTCAGTGACATCCTCCTGATGCCACAGTGGGTGTTGCCCTGTGTTACAATCCTTAAGATTAACCTTAGTGGTGTCCTCCTGATGGCACAGTGGGTATTGTCCTGGGTTACTATCATTAAGCTTAACCTTGGTAACGTCCTTATGATGCCACAATGAGTGTTGCCCTTGGTTACTATGCTTAAGATTAACATTGGTGACATCCCCCAGACCCCACAGTGTGTGTTGCCCTAGGTTACTATCATTAAGCTAAACCTCTGTGACGTCCTCCTGATGCCACAGTGAGTGTTGTTCTAGGTTACCATCTTTATGCTTAAATGTAGTGACCTACTCCTGATATAACAATAGGTGTACCCCTAGGTTACCACCATTAAACTTTACCTTATTGACTTCCTCCTTATATCACAATGGGTTTTACCCTGGTTTACCGTGTTTAAGCTTAACCTTAGGGACTTACTCCTGACATCACAAAGGTGTTGCACTGTGTTATGGACTTTAAGCTTGACCTTAGTGACTTCCTCCTGACAACACAAAGGGTGTTGCCCTGTTTTAACACGTTTAAGCTTAAACTTAGTGACTTCCTCCTTACACCACAATGGGGGTTGCCCTGGGTTACCATCTTTAAGCTTAACCTTAGTGACCTCCTCCTGACACCACAATGAGTGTTGCCCTGGTTTACCGTCCTTAATCTTAACCTCAGTGATGTCCTCCTGACGCCACAATGGGTATTGCCCTGGGTTCCCATCCTTAAGCTTAAGCTCTGTGACGTCCTGTTGAAGCCACAGTGGGTGTTGCCCTGGGTAACCATATTTAATTTTAACCTCATTGACTTCCTCCTGACACCACAGTGAGTGTTGCCCTGCGTTACCATCTTTAAGCTTAATATTAGTGACCTACTCCTAACATCACAATGGGTGTTGCCCTAGGTTACCACCTTTAAACTTAAGCTTAGTGACTTCCTACTGACATCACAATGGGTGTTACCCTGGTTTACCATGTTTAAGCTTAACCTTAGTGACTTCCTCCTGACATCACCATAGTGTTGCCCAGGGTTACCGTCTTTACACTTATCCTTAGTGACTTCCTCCGGACATCACAAAGGGTGTTTCCCTGCTTTGCCATGTTTAAACTTAAACTTAGTGACTTCCTCCTGACATCACAATGGTTGTTGCCCTCGATTACCATGTTGAATTTTAACCTTAGTGACTTCCTCTTTACACCACAATAGGTGTTTCCCTGCGTTACCATCTTTAAGCTGAACCTTAGTGACTTCCTCCTGACACCACAATGGTTGTTGCCCTGGGATACCAACCTTAAGCTTAACTTCCATGACATCCTCTAGACTCCACAGTGGGTGTTGCCGTGGGTTACCATCCTTAAGCTTAACCTCAGTAACAGCGTCCTGACACCACAAAGGGTGTTGCCCTTCGTTACCATCATTAAGCTTAAACTCAGTGACGTTTTCCTAACGCCACAGTGGATATTGCCCTGGGTAACCCACTGTAAGCTAAACCTCAGTGAGGTCATCGTGATGACACAGTGGGCATTGCACCTGGTTACCATCTGTAACCTTAACCTCAGTGATGTCTTCCTAAATCCACAGTGGGTGTTGCCCGGGGTTTCCATCTGTAAGCTTAATCTTTGTCACATCTTCCTGATGCCACAGTGGGTGTGGCCCTGGGTTACCATCTGGAAGCTTAAGTTTGGTGACATCCTCCTGACACCACATTGGGTGTTTCCCTGGGTTACCATCCTTAAGCTTAACCTCAGTGACTTCCTCTTGAAGCCACAGTGGGTGTTGTCCTGGTTTCCATCTGTAAGTTTAATCTTTGTGACGTCTTCCTGATGCCACAGTGGGTGTTGCCCTGGATTACCATCATTAAGCTTAACCTCGGTGACATTCTCCTGACACCACAGTGCATGTTTCCAATGGTTACCGTCTGTAAGCTTAACTTTGGTGACATACTCCTGAAGCCACAGTGGGTGTGTCCCTGGGTTACCATCCATAACCTTACCTCAGTGACTTCCTCCTGATGTCGCAGTGGATGTTTCGCTGTATTACCATCCTTAAGCTTAACCACAGTGACGTCCACCTGAAGCCACTGTGGGTGTTTCCCTGGGTTACCATCGTCATGCTTAGTCTCAGTGATGGCCTCCTGACACCACAATTGGTGTTGCCCTGGGTTACCATCCTTAAGCTTAACCTAGGTGACGTCCTCCTGATGCCACAGAGGGTGTTGCCCCGGGTGACCATCATTAAGCTTAATCTCAGTGATGTCCTACTTAAGCCACAGTGGGTGTTTCCCTGGGTTCCCATCATTAAGCTTAACCTCAGTGATGTCCTCCTGACTCCACAGTTGGCATTTCCCTGTTTTACCATCCTTAAGCATAACCTCAGTGACATCCTTCTGATGCCACAGTGGGTGTTGCCCTGGGTTAACACCTTTAAGTTTAACGTTAGTGACTTCCTCCCTTCATCACAATTGGTATTGCTCTGGGTTACCATGTTTAAGCTTAACCTTAGGGACATCCTCCTGACATTACAATGGTGTTGCCCTGGGTTACCATCTTTAAGCTTAACCTCAGTGATGTCTTCCTGACACCACAATGAGTGTTGCCCTGGGTTACCATCTTTAAGGAGGACGGTGATGTCCTCCTGATGTCACAGTGGGTGTTGCCCTGTGTGACCATCTTTAAGCTTAACCTTAGTGACGGCCTCCTGACATCACAATGGGTGTTTATTTAGGTTACCATCTTTAAGCTTAACCTTATTGAATTGCTCCTGACATCACAATGGGTGTTGCCCTGGGGTACTGTCTTTAAGCTTAATGTTAGTGATAACCTCCTGACATCACATCAGTGTTGCCCTGAGTTTCCGTCTTTAAGCTTAACCTGGGTGACTTCCTCCTGACATCACAATGGGTCTGGTCCTGGGTTACCATCCTTATACCTAACCTTAGTGCCTTCTTCCTGACACCACAATGGGTGTTTCCCTGGGTTACCATCTTCTTCCTGAAATCACATGGGTGTTGCCCTGAGTTACCATGTTTAAGCTTAACCTTAGTGACTTCCTCCTGACATCACAATGGGTGTTGCCCTGGATTACTATCTTTCAGCTTAACCTCAGTGGCATCCTCCTGAAGCCACGGTGGATGTTTTCCTGGGTTAGCATCAATCAGCTTAACCTCAGTGATGTCCTCTTGATGCCACAGTGGTTGTTTCCCTGGATTACCTTTTCTAAGCTTAACCTCAGTGACGTCCTCCTGCAGCAACAGTGGGTGTTGCCCTGAGTTACCATCATTTAGCTTAACTTCAGTGATGTCCTCCTGAAGCCACAGTGGCTGTTTCACTGGGTTGCCATCATT
>CAUYRH010150389.1:0-12972 GCA_963574655.1 Perodicticus potto | reverse complement strand
TGATCAGTTTTCTTAGTATATTTCTCAAGAGGTTACTTTGTGAACATTAAATAAAAATGATAATAATTATTCAGGATATCACCTTAGAGTGAATATTTTGTTTTATTTCTCTTGTAACAGTGCTATTCCCCTTTTAGACCTCTTTTTAAAGAGTATATTTTGAAGCCTGAGAATTCTTCTAGATTTACAATCTACAACCCACATGTTGAATACAATAAAAATCTTCTTAAAAGTGTTTAGCAAAGTGGATCTATCAAACCTGGGCAACATGGTGAGACACTGGATAGGAAAGAAAAGAAATTTGCTAGTCACAGCAGTGTGTATCTGTAGTTCCAGCTACTGGGGAGGCTGAGGCAGGAGGATTGCTTGAGTCCAGGATTGAAGGCTGCAGTGAGCTATGATGGTGCCACTGCAATTCCACATAAATCCTGTATTAAAAAAAGAAATAAAGAAAGATTAACCTGTTGTTTTATTACCTAATTTCACAAGACTGTGTAATATACTAATTGCTTTTAAATGTTCTTGTTTTAATTGTTGCTAATAAGAAATATCAACAATTTATTATCTGACAAAATGTTATGTAGTTTTTCTACAACAAGATTTATTGTCTTATGCTTCCCATGTGTCTGGGATCCAGTGGTTCTGGCTCATGATCTCTATTGAGGTTGCAGTCAAGCTGTTAGCTGGGGCTGCCATCATCTGAAGGGGTGTGGGGGCCCACTTCCAAGGCCCCCACATATGATTGTTGACTGGCCTCAGTTTCTTGCTGCTGTTTGCGACGTGGTCTCATTCACCAGCAGGGGTGTGCAACCTGTTTTTACTCTGCTGCACTTCGGAAGAGTAAGAGTTGTCTTGTGCCACACATTAAATGCAAAAACACTAACGAAAACTGATGAGCAAAAATGGGGTCCATGCATACTTTTCATGAGATTCAACATCACAGATAAGCATACAAAATGTTCACAAAAGCAGCATGTGGTCTGTAGGTCTCAGGGTGGACACCCCTGCTCTACAGGGTATCTGAGTGGCTTCTTGACATGACATCTGTCTTCTCTCCCAAAGTGAGACAGGGCATGAGGCAGTAACCAAAAGAGAAGCTACTGTAACTTCTATAATTGAATCCTGAAAGTGACATATGCAGTTCTGTCATATTCTATTGATGGAAAGGGACTCCATAAGATTTTTTGGAATTAAATGATAAAAGTGACAAAAGACTCCATAAATCTCTGAATACAGAATAAGAAGTGTTAACAGAGAAATTCATAAAACCAAATACCTACATCAAAAAAGGCAGAAAAATCACAAACTAACAGCCTAATGTCACACCTCAAGGAACTAGAACAAGAAGAAAAAACCAACCCAAAGCCAGCAGAATCAAAGAAATAACAAAAATAAGAGCACAACTAAGCAAAATTGAAGCTTAAGAAAGGAATAAAACGTATCAATGAAATAAAATGTTGGCTTTTTGAAAAGATAAAAAAAATTAATAGACCACTAGCTAAATTAACCAGGAATAGAAGAGAAAGGATTCAATTAATCTCCACTGTAAATGACATTATAATTCAAAGATTACAACTAAAATCACAGAAATATACAATATCATCTAAGAATATTATCAAACCTCTATGCACATACACTAGAAGATCCAGAGTAAATGGATAAGTTTTTGGAAACACACAATCTCCCTATCATGAATCAGGAAGAATTAGAAATCCCGAACACACTAATAAGGAGTGAGACTGAAACTGTAAAAGTCTTCCAATCAAAAATGTTTAAAATCAGATAATTTCACAGACAAATTCTACAAGACCTACAAAGAAAAAATCAGAAAGAGGATATCTTTCCTAACTGATTCCATGTTGCCAGTATCACTTTGATACCAAAGGCAGGAACTGATAGAACAAACAGGAAAGCTACGGACCAGTATTCCTCATGAACACAGACGCAAAAGTTCTCAGCATAATACTAGCAAATCAAATCCAACAGCGTATCAAAAAGATAACTCACCATGATCAAGTGGGCTTTATCCCAGGATGCAAGGATGGCTCAATATATGCAAATCAATAATTGTCATTTGACTCATAAGCAGAATTAAAACAAAAACCATATGATCATCTCTTTAGATCCAGAATTCTTCAGAGATGATACAGAAAATCCTTAAGAGTGATCTTTAGTGGCACCAGAGTTCCTATACAATAAATATGGTAAAAGTAGAAATGGGATAGGTGCTCTTCCCACCTGGGAAGCTGTTCCAGTGCAGAGCCCGTGTTATTCCTCCACTGACAGCCAACAATGACTTCTCACAGTTCATCATCCAGAGAGTGACTACATATTTTTCAGCAGATATCCAAAGATCGGAATTGCAGGAAATGGCATGTTAGTGCCTAATTTCTAAATATTTATCGTGAAGTTGGGAATGTCTAAGATCATTTATTCATTCCTCTTTTCGTCCTTCCTTCCCTTTCTCTTCCCTTATCTTCCTTTGTTTCTTCCCTTCTATATTTAATTGATTACATGGAGCTCTGTTAGGGTCTTTCCACAACCTTAAAACTGATAAACACCTTAAGAACTGTCTGATCCTAAACCTTCAGTTGACCAGAGGTGCCCGAGGGACAATTGACTTGTGTGTGGTCACATTGCCAATTCGTGATTGACGCTGGGAATAAATTTTCACTTTTTGTTCATGCTCTCACCTCAAGTGTCCAGCCACTTTGTATCTGCACTGTTAACGGGTGAATGTTACTGGAGAAAAAGATGATGGCTAGACCCACAAATATTAAATGACCTTCAACACTACATAGCAATCTTTCTACACTTCTTCAATATCGAAACTTTCCTATTATCTACAATGGCTAATCCAGACCTATTCCTCTCTTGTTAAATTTCCTCCCAAATGACCTCCTTCTGTGACCATCACCATCTCAGGTGACAAACTCAAGTTGTATTCATTATGAAAATAAAAACAATCATCCATATTCCTTTTTAAGTACACACAAGAACTGCCTCCTCTTACTGCCAGGGAAACAGCTCTTCTCTGGGCTCTACACCCTCCCCAACATCTGATCTAGAGATAAATCTCATCAAAGCTGCAGTCCTCAAATTACCCTGAATTCTCTAATCATATCAGTTTCTCCCATTGACTGAATTATCCCTATCCCATTACAGAAATTCTCTAGCATAACATTTTAGAAAGAGAAAACAAAATAATACAAAACTCATTTTTTAATCTTCTTCAAGTACCACCAATTTGCCCATTTTTCTGCTTCTTTCTGTGGCCAAATATGTATGTTTAAGCTTCATTTCCTTTCTTTCTCCTGCACCTGCCTCCAGTCCCTCAAATATCATGTAAGGTCGTTTCTCTTTCTCTGTTTCTATGGACCACTCAGTGGTAGATAACACAGTTAACACATTCTTTCTTAAGACATTTTATTCTTTTTTCTTTTGTGACATCACATGTCGCTGGTTTTCTGCAGTAGAGAGAGCGCCAGTACTGCACCCTGTGATTCTCCTCGCCTCGCTTTAAGTGATCTCTGTTAGTATCATGGAGATAATAACGAAAGGGGAAATGATGCAATTTTATCAGTCCTGTGAGACAGGGAGATCTGTCCCATGCTTCCTTTCTGAAAATTAGTTTATCTCTCCATCAAAGGAGGAATAAGAAGATCTCTTCCAGGATTCAAATCTCCTGAACTGAGGAACACATTCTACAACTAGAATGACATGACCATCACCTTGCACATTCAAATGAAAACACTTGGCTTACTGGGCAGTGCCTGTGGTTCAAAGGGGTAGGGCGCCGGCCCCATATACCAGATGTGGTGGGTTCAAACCCAGCCCGACCAAAAACTGAGAAAGAAAAAAAAAGAAAAGAAAATACTTGGCTTACTGTACCACATTGAGAAAATGAGTTTTTTTCAAGGATCCTGGGATTAATTTCATCATCTTGATTGTGCCTTCATTGACTTTCTTAAAAATACTTAAGTAGTTTCAATTCCTCCTCATTTGAACTAAGGGAAAACAAAATTTATACCAATGAATCAAAAGCTTATAGATACACATTCTTTCTTTCTCTCATATCATTTCAATCTTGCAAATATTAACTGGGCTAATAAGCCCTAATTCTTCTGGACCATTATTATGTCACTGGGATGAAAACAAATCTAATATATAAATTCAAATATATATGTGTGTCTAGTAATACACTAGTAATACACACATTAAAATAATGAATTTTGGGAGCTCTCTGACATCCTAAACAACACAGGCCTTGTTAAAATGTGTATCATTTCTATTATTCTCTATCAAAATCAACTTCGGTCACCCCTAAGAGAGTTGCCCTATTTAGCAAATATAAGTACATGTGTAGGTAGCCATGAATCCATCCTTATAAGACAATAATTAACCTTCATCATTCTCACAGTTTTCTTCATGACTTTTGTAAATTTTCTTTGTAAATAAAGGTGGGTGATCCTCTTCTTTATTCCCATAAGAGCTGACCTCCTTTTCTTTTTTTTCTGATTACAGATTAGTTTAGCATTTTCTAGAACTGTGCGTGAATGATATTATGGAGAAATGTCTTTTTGTCTCTGTTTTTGCCCTCAACATTACTTTTGAGATTCACATGTCTCAATAATGCATTTCATTGTATAGCTAGAGTATTTCATTGTATGGATATACTATGAATTCATGAATCTGGCCAAACATTTATAGATTTTTGGTTGTTTCTAGGTTTTAGCTTTTATAAGTAAGTCTGCTGTGAAACTATATGCACAAAATCCCTGTGCAGACTTTGATTCCATTTCTGTTGAGTAAATATTTAGGAATTGAATGAAGAAATCATTTGCCAAGTGTACATTTAATTTTTTTATGAAATTTTCAAAATGTTTTCAAAGTTGTTGTTCCATTTTACATTTCCTGCAGCAGCATTTGAGTGTTTCTGGCACTCTAGTGGATATACCTGGAGGAGGGAAAGAAACTGTTAATTATCTAAGTTTGGAAGCCAAAACTGTTTTACATGTTAACACAAATACTTTTGCACATTTTTATATAAGCTGTATTTCCAAGAAGTGAGACCATCATGTAACTCTTTAGCCATTATTACAAATGGCTGGAATTTTATCAAGAGCTATTCTTCATTTTGGAATATCTTGTTACTGGTGGCAAAGACCCTTATTTTCAGCTGTGAGTACACTATCTATATCACTGGCATTAGTGCTGCTAGATTCATAGTAATTATACATTTCAGTGACGGTATCCATACGATGGCTTCATCATGTATCCAGTGCAGTTTTTTCTAAGGATCCACATACTGATGTACTTATAATTGTATTATAAATCACTTTCTTTTGATTTCTCATAGAGTTCTGAAATTTTATATATACCATAAATTATGAGTAAAGGCAAATTTTATTTTATATTAATTTCATTTCATAACAGGCGTAGAAGGCTGAAAAATGACTTCCCAAGTCTACCCACATATTATCCCAGTATTTGTGAATGTCTTCCTATACATGGTAAAAAGAGACTTTGGCAATATGATTAAGTTCAATATCTTGAAATGGGAAAACTTTCCCATATTATCTGAATAGGACCAGTGTAATAACAGAGCTCTTTCTAAGAGGAAGGCAGAAGAATTAGGATCAGTCTTGGATAGGTGATGTGAGAAGCATGAGATTGAAATGATATGAGGAAGGAACCACGACCTATTTCTCTAGAAGCTGAAAAAGACACCGAAACTTTCTTTTAGAGCTATCAGAAGCTACAAACCTCTGAGGGGTTAATAATTACTGCTTTAGCTTGTAGAGACTTATTAAGATACATAAATGATATGATAGGTGTATTTCAGAATGAGATCACACTGATAGCCTTGTGAATGTTGAATTGGAAGGTGAAGTTAACACAGGTGGTAGAGAACAAATGAAAGCATGACGGAAGGGTACACAGAGATTACCAAAGAGGAAAAGATGATGGTAGTTAATAGGAATAAAGAACAAGGGAGAAATTTATATTATGTTTGGTAGTTAGGATTGTGGGGTCAAGATTAGGAGGTCAAGTAACTAAGGGAAATAAGCTGAATGGCAGCCAGCAATTTAAAAAAAGGTCTTAGGGGCTAAACTTTCCACTGTATCAATAAAAAAATCTGTGTCAGAGATATTAAATAATTTGACAGACACTACAAATGGTAAATGGCACAACTGGGATTTAAATTTCAGTGTCTCTGTCTACAAAGTGTGAGTTCTATTTTCTATATCTCACGGTCATCCTTACAATGAGCCACCTGTGTCAGCAGGTAAGTGAATGGACTGGGAGAAAATCAATGGCAACAAATCCATAGGTGCAAAAGAAGAAACAGATATTAAGCTGAAAATAGGAGAGTTGCAAGCTAAGAATTTGAAACTACAATATTCAAACTCTGTCAATGTGTTAGTGACTCCTGTTGTTAACGCTAGGGCTAGTAACCATGGGATGTAGCAGAGAAAACGTCTCTTCTACAAATCAAGCAATCAGATTTTTTTTCCTCCTGTTTCTTTTTCCTTTCCCTTCATTTTTGCTTCTCCTTCTCCCCTCTACCTGTTCCCTCAGCCCTCCTCCTCTTCCTCCTTTTCTTATTTGCTATTAAAGGAATATTTTCCCAGCACTCTGGAAGGCCAAGGTGGGTGGACTGCCTCAGCCCATGGGTTTGAGGCCAGCTTGAGCAAGAGTTAGACCCTGTCTCTAAAAATATCTGGGCATTGAGGCAGGTGCCTGTAGTCCCAGCTATTTGGGAGGCTGAGGCTGCAGAATTGCTTGAGCCCAAGAGTTTGGGGTTGCTATGAGCTATGATGCCACACACTCTACCCAGGGTGACAAAGTGAGACTCTGTCTCAAAAAAAGAAAAACGAAAGAGACAGAGAATATTTCATGTTATAGGATAAAATAGGACAAAGTAGGTTTTGAGTTGCAGAAAAAAATAGTCTTGGTTAAATATAAAGCAAAATATGTTTATGACTAAGGTAAATAAATAAGAAAATATAAAAATTAAGAGAATGTTGACTCTCGTTTACTCACTTTCTATAGAGCCCATTACAAAATAAACATGCATCTTTAGGAATGAATTGAACAACAAATAACACGTTCTCTTTTTTTGTTGTTGGTGGGTACCTCCTCGTTTGTTTTAAGTGTAAGTTTCCAGGAAATAGTAATAAGGAAAATTCATGTGATGTCATAAATGAAAAAGTATTTGTATCCATATAAACAAGGGGCATTTGTCCACAGAGATGAGCACTGAGGAAAAGCCTAACTAAGGAGACATCTCTGTTTAACGCTTTGTAGTATTTTCTACTTCATTGCCCACTAATCCTCCATGGGCCCACAGTGTGAATTTTTAACTGGTTTATATGCATCATAACTCAAATCATCCTCATCAGGCAAAGAATATTAGAAACCTATTATCAGTGAGTCTATCAGGTTAAAATTTTATTCTTCAATTTTCTCTTCTCTTCCTCCCAGTTTTCTAAATGCACACACATATAAGGATTTGTCTCTAATGATTGTAAAATAGACTCACTGGAAATAGAGAGGCATGAACTAAATGTCTTTTTTTAGCATCTTTTAAAAAAAAATCTCTTTTAAGTTCTTTATATCCACTATTTTGGAAAAGAGTCAATATATAATATCTGGCTATAACATTTTTAATATTCATTTATCTGCTAGGGAAAACAAAATTGCATTATGTTTATAGTTATTGCCATCATTTCCCCCAGGTTATTTCGAGGCCAAAATGATTTTTACCATTTCTAGCCTGGTTTTCATTATACCATTTATTCAGCCAAATATTTTTTTAATCTGGATGTGCCATTTTTGGCACAATTAATAATACCCCGAGACATTAGGAAAATAAAACATGCTTCTTTCCTTACAATTCTGTGTATCCCAGCTTCCCTCCTCTTCCTCATTTATCTGTTGATACCAAAGTAGACTTTTGAGAAGGCAAGGTTGCTGTGTACTGTAGCTCCACAGGAGACCACAAGAGGAGATGTAGTCAGTGCAAGGGTGGTAGATGGGAAAAGAGAAGTTCTCTTCTGTTCAAGTAAATGGAGCTGGCATTCGGGTAAACTTTAAGAAATGTAGTCTTAAATTTAACCTAAAAATCCATGTGTGCAAAGTATGATGACAAATCTATGCTGCTTATTCACCATTAGTACATACACAAGGAACAAATGATGCTTTGTGTTACAGTGCTAGCACCTCCAAAAATATATATGTTTTTTGCTTTCCTAGGGAAAATGTTACTTAAATCCCAGTGTCACCTGATAGATAGCTTAGTCTTCCATTCCAAACTGAGGCCTCTTCCTGAACGGAAGTTATAGCATGAAAAGGGAATTTTTTTTTTTTTAAATCAGCCTTAGGCTACCAGGATGATTTTTGTTAATAGAATGGTGAGGAGGGAGAATGAGCCAGTAAACACCTTTAAATCTAACAGTGTCAACCCAGGTGTGATTTAGAAAAATGTTTTTGCACCTTTGATTAAAACCAACTTCCTAAACATTCTATCTTTTAAGCTCTAGCATTCATAATTAAGACATTCTAGAACTTTTACTAATTTTTTAAAATCAAATTCAGAACTTTCAGAAGAGTTAATCTCCAGGGTGGCACCTGTGGCTCAGTGGGTAGGGCGCTGGCCCCATATACCAAGCATGAAGGGTTCAAACCCGGCCCCAGCCCAACTGCAACAAAAAAATAGCTGGGCATTGTGGAGGGCGTCTTAGTCTCAGTTACTCAGGAGGCTGAGGCAGGAGAATCTCCTAAGCCCAGGAGTTGGAGGTTGCTGTGAGCTGTGATGCCACAGCACTCTACTCCCAAGGGCAACAAAGTGAGACTCTGTCTCTACCAAAAAAAAAAAAAAAAAAAAAAAAAAAAGGAGTAAAACTCCACTGAGAGTAAAGAAGATAAATGACTTTACTTTGGGAATGAAAATTTTGCCAATGTGGGGCCAGGCGCTGTGGCTGATGTCTATAATCCCAGTACTCTGGGCGGATCACCTGAGATCACAAGTTTCAGACAAGCCTAGCCTAGAGCGAGACTCTGACTCTAAAATAGACAGGCAGTGTGACAGGTGCCTACAATCCCAGCTAGTCAGGAGGCTGAGGCAAGAAAGTCACTTGAGCACAGGGGTCTGAGGTTGCTGTGAGCTATGACACTAGGGCACTGTACCAGAAGCAGCGACAAAGTGAGACTCTCTCAAAAAATTTGACAGTTTTGAAATGAATACAGTGTTACTACCTTTAAAACTTGTAGACTTTTTCCATTTCTTTAAGATGAACTTACTATTTTTAACATTTATTTCATAGTAACACTAATTTATGTGTTTGCTCATAAGATGTAAGATCATTCAACAACATCAAATTGACTGCTTTTCTGCATATTATAAAAGTGATTTTGCTTGTTGTGGAAATCTTTACAAGACTGTAAGAGTAATAGAAAAACAGATGATATATACTGATTTCTTAGTATATGCTGTGCAAATGCCACCCACATGGATTTATTTCATCTTCTCAAAAATTATATGTAAAGAACTATTATTATCTTCATCTTCACATATGTAAGCTGAAGTACAGAGAAGTTAAACAATTTGCAGAGAACAGACAGCTGCTTAGCATTTCATGGGAGGTGAGTCACATTTTATTAACATTTTAGACATAATTTTTAAAATTTCATATCATATAGTCACATAAGTATATTAATATTAATTTACAAGTACACTTATTACTGAAAAAATTTCTAATTTTTTTCTATTTTAATAACAATTGGAGTATCCTTATACATATAAGTCTGACTTCCACGCCTACTAAATGAGTTTCTTGAAGCAATCAGCTCTGTCTGGTTCATTCATTAAGTTCTCTTTTCTTCCTGAATGATCCCTTATAATCAATAGCTTTTAATACAGTGCCTTAAATACACATTGTGGGCAATCAATAAGTGTTTGCTGAGTGAATAATTAACTACTCTGCTTTTGAGCTTAGCGTTTTGTCAAATATACATTTGAAGCTGACATCACAGGGTTTCCTAAAATAGTTTTTGAGGTTTCCTGTGGCTACTACCAGAGGCAGAAGTATGAGCAGAGTGGCTCTTAATGAGGCCCACATGACATGCTTTACATTTTTAAACAAATCTTCAAGGTGTTTTATCCAGAAATTTGTTTTTCTACCATATTATTTAAAGCCTCATTGCATTGCTGAGTATCTACAAATTCCACCTGTGCCAACCACCATCTGTGAGCAGCAGCAAGCCCATCAGGAAGGTTCCAGGAACTATCGAGAATTCAATGAATTTTCTGATGAGTTGTGCATTTTTGCTTATAAATGAATGAATTATCTAGAAGTAGAAATACTTTCACAGTACTCTTAACATGATGCCTACCAAAAAAAAGAAATAACATTATTTTAGAGGAAAATTAGCAAACTTTTCAGGCCATTTGCTTTGTCTGGTACCAAGAAAACAATTTCCTGAGCTGTTTTTAAAAGGGATTTGTTAGAAATGTCTCCTTCATCTGTTATTGCACAATAAAGTGTGATTACTCATCTCTTCATTTTTAATTTAAAGATTTTCTGCCCTTTACCTATTTTCAGACACATTTGTTAAAACCTAAAATGAGGGTTTTAGAAAAACCCAAAATAAGGGTTTAGAAAAGTTCTTGTCCACTTAAATATTCTTTATTATAGTTTTTATTGCAGAATTACGTATCTGTGTTACATCATTCCTGAAAAAACTTTCTTTATGTTATTTTCTCTCAAGCATTATGCTCAAAGTATTGGCATAAATTGCAACATATAGATTCCACTATTTTCAAACATATCAGCTTTGCTTTAAAATTTTATCAGCCATAAACATTATGCCTCAACTTCCCATGTTTTCTCCCATGCATATTACTTTTAAGAAGACTTCAACTCATGGATTTATTTTTGAAGATTTGTATATATCACCATAATATAGTATTGGGGTTTCCCGAGTAGATAATTTTTTCTTAAGTTTTTTGTGACTACCATCTCAAATTATTTTATGCCTAGGTTTTACTGTCTGTAGTACATAAATACACATAATACAAATTTATTATTCTTGAAATAACAACTCCATGCATTATTTACTGGTTTTGAAATATCCTCTTTACATCTGAATATATTATCCTTTGAAATTAGTCTATTCTGAAATGTAATTTGTGAAGTTGAATGATTATAAGTGAGAAACTTTTTCAGATAAGCAACCAAATAGTTTAATGGGGAAAGAAACACAGTAGCTTGAAACACAGAACTCCCCGAGCTCTGAACTTAACCCCAGTTCTATCAACAGCTGGATGCTCTTTCTCGAGTTAGTTCATATCTCTGAGTCTTTGGTTACTTGTAAAAATGTGAAAAATATCTTACAAAGGATATGTAGGAAATAAAAATCATACATTTGATATTTATAACCCTGGTGACAGGAACATTATGTGCACGTAATAAATACCTGTTAAAAGAGAATGCATATAAACACACATACACACAATTATGCATATATATGTAGAATGTTTAGCATTTTATGTAGCATTTTACGAGTGCGTGTAAATGTGTATAAATCTAAAATAGATTTCAATTATTATCCCTCCTTTCTATCTGAAAATGTGTCCCCTTTTCACAATAACTTGCCCTTCCCTCTGTCTCCTCCCTCTAGTTTAGCTTGCAGTAACTGTCATTTATTCTCTAGCCCTCTGCGAGTCCACTTTTTAAAGATTCCATTTATAAGTGAGATTGTGCAGTATTTGTCTTTCTGTATCTGATTTATTTCATATAGGGTAAATCATCCAGGTTCGTCCACGTTGTCACAAGGGACAGATTTTCCTTCCCCTTATGACTCGACAGCATTCCATTGCGCATATCCACCAAATTTTCTTTATTTACTGATGTTTTGATGGATGCTTAGATTGATTCCAAAATTTGGATATTATGGTAAAGCTGCAATAAGTGGAGGAATGCAGATATCACTCTAAGATAACAATATTATTTCCCTGGAATTTAACCGAGAATTGGGCTTGCTAGATTACGTAGTATGTCTAATTTTGAGTTTTTGAGTAACTCCACCCCATTTTTCATGATGGCTGTATAAATTTACATACCCACCAAAAATGTTTACATTCCCACTAACCATGTATGATTTCTCTAGTCTCTGCATCCTTGCCAACACTTTGTTATCTTTCATCTTTTTGATAAAAGGCATTTTAACAAGTGTGAGGCATTATCTTTTTGTGGTTTTAATTTGCATTTCTCTAATGATTGGTTATGCTAAGCATTATTTTTTTCATGTTCCTATTGGCCATTTGTATATCTTTTGAGAAATGTTCTTAAGGCTCTTACACACATTTTTATTTTTTTATTTTATTTTTTTATTTTTTTAACTTTTTTTTTTAATTGAATCATAGCTGTGTACAATAATTCAATCATGGGGTACAGTGTGCGGGCTTCAGATACAATCGGAGATATTTTTATCAACCTGATTGACATAACATTCATGAGGTTTTCTCATTTACTATGTGAGAATATTTTTGATCCGTATTTAGAAGTTTCCTCCTAACCCTTCAAATATGCACCAGGTGTGATCCTGCCCATTATCCTCTCTCCCCCCACCCTCTCCCTCTCCTTCCCTCCCTCTCCCCTTTCCTTATCTTCTTGTGCAATAAGTGGGTTGTAGCCTTCACTTGAAAGATATAAATTTGCCTCATATTAGGGATGTATACGTTGAATACTTTTTCTTCCATTCTAGAGATACTTTGCTAAGGAGAACCTGATCCAGCTCCATCCATGTAAATATGAAAGAGGAAAAGTCACCATCTTTCTTTAAGGCTGCATAATATTCCATGGTATACGTGTACCATGGTTTATTAATCCATTTGTGTGTCGATGGGCTCTTGGGCTTCTTCCATGACTTAGCAATTATGAATTGGGCTGCAATAAACAATCTGGT
>CAUYRH010150384.1:0-27414 GCA_963574655.1 Perodicticus potto | reverse complement strand
AGGATGAAGCCGCAGAGGGTTGCAAAGAGGGCCTAGTTTGTGACCGGCTCTATTCTCCTTGGGTTTAGAACTGTGATCTGCTTCCTTTGGGTATTTCTGAGTCTGCCGGAATGATGCTTTGCTCTTCCTTGATGGGGATATAGACCCTAGCAAGGGTTCAAAAACAGCTCATGCTGCCCTAGCAAAATACAAGTTACTGGGTGGCTCAGAAACAACATTTTCCCCCTCACAGTTCTCTAGGCTGTAAAGTCCAAGAGCAACGTGCCAGCTGATTCGGTTGCTTGGTTAAGGCTCTCTTTCTGGCTTAGAGGCAGGCACCCTCTCACTGTGTCCTCACAAATCAGAGAGAGAAAGAAAGGGTGAAGGAGACTCTGGTGTCTCCTCTTCTTATAAGGCAGTGGTTCTCACCCTGTGGGTCACAACACACAGGAACTGTATTAAAGGGTCACGGCATTAGGAAGGTAGAGAGCCACTGCTGTAAGGGCATTGGCCCTATTGAATTACGATCCACCCTTATGACTGTAACCTTAATTATATACCTAAAAATTCTATCTCCAAATACAGGTACATTGGGGCTTCAACATAGGAATTGGTATGTGGGGTGGGGGATACAAACATTTAATTAGTAACAAGATGCTAGTCATGACTATCCGATAACGATTCCTTAAATATGGGCAGCATTTTGCAGTTTACAAAGCAAATTCACTCCCCAATTTTCATTTGAATATCTTAGCAAAAGGGAACAGTAGGATTCTTAGATCACATTTGCAGTTGGAAAAGTGGCAGGCTTTTGTAAAAGGTACAATTAAACCAGCTAGCTTTCTCCTTCATTTCAGAAATCTCTTAATTTAATAAATATAAAGGTTGTTTTTTTTTAAGAAAAGAAAAAACCACGTTAAATATATATGCTAAACTTATTTTACCATTCTGGCAAAGAGGCAATTTAGGAAAGTACATTAATCATTTTCTCTTTTTCCCTCTCTCATTACTTCTCTCTTGCCTCCTTCTTTTTCTTCCGTATCTGCTGCTAACAAGGCCCAGTTTTCAAAGCAATGCTCCATCAGTTACACACAGTTCAGGAAGTTCTGCCCTTTGCGGTACATATCAGATCTCATATAGCAAACTGTGAAGCCTGCCTGGCCCACTTAGCAGAGGCTACAGAGCTGGGTTCTGCTCAACCACTTGAAGACTGGAGGTGAGAGTAAAAGGAAAAATGCTCACCCCAGTCCCATACTCACTGGAGGCAACATAGCCTGTTCAAAATAACTCTGAACTGAAAACCAGGCTGGCCACTCTGGGACATCGGACAAGAAACTGCAGGAGTGCCAGGCCAATTCTTGAAATATGCCCTGACTTCTCCCCTCCCCCACCATTCCCATCCATTCAGGCCCAGCTTGCTGCTGACCCTCAGCTGAGCAACTTTTCAGGGCCTTGTTCTTTCCTCTGGGTCTGATGACAGTGCTTGGCCCCTGCTAGCTTTCCTAAGGAAGCCCTTGCAAAGTGTGTTCCTCAGAACACCTGCTTGAAACTTATCCTAGAGAAGAAAAATGGGATCCATCAATAAGTTTGAGAACTACTAGTTTAAACAGAGCTAGACATGCTCCCTAACTGCAGGCCTTCTCAGAGCCTTTGATGGCAGGCGGATGTGCTGATATGCTATAAGAAAAGCCTTAGAAGGTGTGATTTCCTAAACTTATTGTTGTTCATGGACCCCTTACTTCTTGCAGAAGTACTTCTTCCCATCCTTTAGAGCTTTGGTACTAGGCACATGGTCTGTGAAATGCTGCTCCAGGACACAGGCTGCGTGTGACCTCCTCCCGCTCCTGTTTGCCAGTTACACCCCAGCCTGTCCTACATCCGCCTGGGCACGCTCCTCCCACCACACTTTTCAAAAAGACAAAGTGCACAGTCCTTTCTTTTGCCAAGTATCAGTATTCTGCTCTGCACCCAGAAAGGCCTCTAAGCATCTGGTCCTCAGCTGTAATGAGGAAGAACCGGCCGGGGGAGGGTGTTATCAGAGCATCCCCTGTGTTTATCAGGAGCAGGCTTTACTAACCGGGAAGGAGAAACAATTTGTTATTGACTCACCCTGGTAATTCACTGCCCTCCTGCTCTGGTGCTCAGAAAGCCTATCTCAACCCTGTCAGTCAGGCGGAGGAGGCTCTCGCAGGGCCTGAACGGAATTGGAGATGATTGATCATCATGTCTGCCATTGCCACTGGCTCTCAGTCTGTGACAGTCATTAATCAGGGATTTTAGGGGCAGCTGGAGCCGGCACGAGTTTATCAGTGAAGTTCACCTTGGAAACTCTTGAGAAAGATTTCCTGTAGGTTAATCATAGGCGTGCAGGTTTGTTCACAACCATTGTCACTGCTGAGGAACATGGAGAGGTGGTGACTGGTCTCGCCTGTGGCCCCTGGGAGCCACCTTGCCTGGTAATCACACCCTCATTTAGAGCCTTCCCTTCCACCTTTTGTCTGAGTGGCGCTCAGCTGGACCTTAGCAGCAGAACACAGCCAGCAGGTGCACTCAGTTCCCGGCCTCGGTCTGGAAAAGACCTGGCAAAGTCTGCTCTTGTGATTTGGGGACCCCTGAGTCATCACGCGCCTTTCAGTCTTCAGGCTGCCTTTCTGGAGAGACTGCATGGACGGCCTCCGTGGAAGGGTCACCTGAGACCACACAGACACAGAATCCCTGCTGGACTCATCCTTCCTCCATCCCAGCCACAGCCCAGACAGGGGAGGAAGCCGCGTGGGCTGTCCCCGCCTGTCACACGGCACAAGGACGGCTACCCTGCCGCCTGGCCCAGAGTCAGGAAAATTACTAAATGTGGTGCCTTTCAGCCACCGTGGTCTGGGGTGGTTTGTAAGCAGCAATAAGAAAATTAAATGAAATGGAGATGATAAGAGTATTTCATTTATCAGGTGATTTCAAGGAAAAATTGAGTCCATATCTATAAATTATTCAGAGCAGTGCCTTAGGCGGTGTGTTATGTCTTTGGTAATAGGTGATGACTGAGAGCTTCCAGGACTGAGACATGTGCCACCTGCCCCTCCAGTGCCATCTTTTCATGGCCTCCCAGCCCCAGCACCTCCCACCTCTCGAGAGTTCACAGGGTGAGCCCTTCATCAGGGTGAGGCCAGTGGCCCTTTGGACGGGGAGGAGGGTGTGGTGCCCAGTGAAGACACCCTGGAATCATCCTCCCCTGGGGAATTGCCAGCTCAGTCCCCCAGGGTGCAGGCCCAACCCGCAGTGTGGGGTGCTCCTGTAATAACCCCCCAAATCCAGGAAAGGGCTCAGAAGGAGCTGCAAGTGAGAGGGACCCCGCTCTGTGAGGAGCCCCAGTCTTGCCCATTTGTGCTGCCAAAGGATTCACTCGGCCACTGAGGTCAGGTGCTGGTGGCCCTTCCTGTCGGTGAACTTTGGGAGCATGACAAGAGCCTGCCCCCGCTTTCTGTGGAAGGTGGGGGAGCGAGTACCCCAGCCAGGGTGGGGGTGTGGTGGTGCCAATACCTATTTCTAGTTCGGATGGCGAAAAATATTCAAAACCAAAAGTGGGGCTTCTGGAAGCTACAAGTTGCTGCCTTAAAATAGACAATGTGGGTGGCTGGGCTGTCAGCAGGCTGATCGCCAATCTGCACCCCTTAAAACCTGTCTGGACCTGGTTACATTTGAGAAACCAAGGCAGCTTACCAAATACCGTAACAATGACCGACATTGCTTTCTTCATTTTAATTACTGAGTGCCTGTTCCAGGCCAGGGCATTGGCTGGTAAACATTCTCCATCACATTTAATCCCCACAACAAACCTGCAATGTGGATATTGTTATCCCCACTTTCCAGCCAAGGAATCTAATGTTCAGGGGGATTAGGTAGCATGCCGTGCCCGTCCCACTCCAAAACCTGTGTCCCTTCCACCCCAGGGATAGCAGAGGCCTAAGAACACACAGGTTAATCCTCACATGACTCTCTAAAATAGATGGTTGCTTTATTCTCATTTTTTCTGGTGAGGAAAGTGAAAGTCAGCCAGGTTTATGGCTCATTTTAAGTCCCCAGACATGAAGTAAAGGATTTGAAACTGAATCATTTCCTTTCCATCATCCTCTTCAAGGGCAGGGACCACAGTGCCTTCTCCCCTGGCGTTCTGCTGGAGAGACCGCCATACCTGAAAAAGGATGGTGTAAGCCCCAGGAAGGGGAGAGTGGAGACTCAGCAGGAATGCACGAAAAATGTACAATAAATGTGTGGGCAAGAGCACAGCCGGTCCCAGCAACCTCCTTCCTCTGCCCAAGTTCAGCACCCCTGGAGATTGATTCTGCCTCTGGAAATGAGCATCCCCTTCTGCATCTGACCTTTTCCCTAGTAGATGGCTTTTGTCACTCTTTGTGGGTCTGTCTGCAGCTTTTCTCCACCTCCTGTATTCTTTTTTGGCTTCAAGAACATCTATGTTTCACACAGCCAATCATTTTGCTCCGTATCTAATTCATCTTCTGTCTTGAAATAAAGCCAAATGGGGATGGGATAAGATTATTTGTCAATTTCAAGACAGCCCCTATGTTCACCAGTGTGAAAGTTGGGTTTTCATCATGGGCGATCTTAGTTTTTAATGGAATTACACTCTGGAATGGTGGCCTGGTTTGACCTCCTAAAGAACAAGCATGATACATATTTCATCTCTTGGTACACTTTAGCCAAAATGCTTAACTCCCTTGTGTAACTAAAGGCGGAAGCCAAGCACTGTTGTCATGGCCGAGAACAATACTGGTGTCCTCAGGTGACAGTTGTGGAGACAGTCCTGTAACAAACTCAGGTCAGCGGCAGTTCTGCAGCAGTAGAAGGAAAACAGAGTTATAATCTCATCATGGTTGGCAAAACTGGACAAAGGGGATGCCAGGACAGACAGAAGACAAGTTTGACCAGAGTCCCAGTACAGAATTTAGGCATTTCAAGAAAATGAATGAGGGTTTAAAAAAAAAAATCACATCTTCATTTTCACTCATCTCTAACTGAAATCTAGGTCCTCTGTCAATGATGGGAGGAAGGGACAAACCAGAGTAATATTCACAGTACTTCAATCTTCATGGACATTATCCTAACCACACTAATTTAATTGTCAGTAAATTTGTTAACAGGAAGCACAGCCAGTGCACCCGGGCCTTCGTCATTGTGGCGGTGGGAACAGCCCCTGCCTCTCAGCTTCCCCTTTGGCTTTTCACGTTAGACTCAATCCTATCAAATATTTCCTGTGTCCCTTCCAATACCCACTCCACTGAGGGGCCCATGGGGCCAACACACCTGTTGCCTGCTTTCTAGCATGTCACCCACCCATTTCACTAAGGAAAAGAGAAGAAACAGGGCCTCCATCCATTGTGCTCCCCAGAAACAGATGTTGAGACCAGGTGAAGGGAGCCTCGGTAGAGGGCTAGGAAGGGGCAAGGGAAGGGCAGGTGGCCAGTGAGGACTGTGTGATATGGCCAGTTACCTTGGAGAGAGTAAGGCATAATCCTATTGGGGAAACCCTGGGAGCCCAGGTAAGACGCAGAGCTCAGAGTGGCAAGGGAATTGGGGGAAGGTGACCAAGGGTGGTGGTGGTGGTGATTAATTCTCCAGTGGCAGCAATGCAGGTCCTGGCATTTGGAGGTAAGCTGGTAGGCACCAAAAAGAGACAGGTGAGAGGCTGTGGCAGGACACCAGCACCCCTGCTACAGAGAACTAAGCTTTATTGAGTTCTGATTGGCACTCTCCAAACTTTATTGCACTTCATCTTTACCATATCATTGTAGGACTGGTATTTCTAGCTCACTTCACAAAGAGGGAAATAGAAGCTCCCTTTGCATTAGCCCAAAGTCAAACAAGCAGTAACATACAAAACCGAGAATTGCTCACAGGTTTGTCTAGCTCAGAACACAGCTCCTTGATTTTTCCACTACTCCCTGCTCCCTCTAAAGCAGTGTTTCTCAACCCTCCTAATGCTGCAACCCTTTAATACAGTTCCTGTGGGGTCGAGGCCCACAGGCTGAGAACCACTGCAAAGTCTTAGACTGCCCTGAGGCAGCTTCACAGGTGCGGCCCCTGCAGTCAGCCAGGGCCCCAAGCTCAGAGGGCCCAACACTTGGATTAATGCTCTTCAGTTGCACCATCTTGAAACTGTATGAATTTTTGCACAGGGGTAGGCTTTAGAAAAAAAGAAAAATTTTCATTTTTCAGTGGACTATAAATTATACACCAGGTCCTGAATCAGGGCTGCCCCCACCCAAGTTCTAATTTCCCTAAGAAATGCACCTCAAACTCTTAGCTGCTTAAAATCTGACTGACTCTACAGAATTAATTGCAAAAATCCCTGCCACTTGTATAATAATTTTCCACCCCAAAGCTACACTAAGAATTAACAGGTGATAATGATTTAACAGCACACTCCCAGCAACAAAGACCAGCCAAATTCTCTTCCAATGGCCCTGGCTGTTATTTTTAATCTTCTCACTTCTTCCCTGTGTTGTGGCACAGTAGTTAATGACCTGTAATAAATCCAAGAAGCTGTGATTTGAAAGCTACTGAGGCCCAGCTAAAAAACGGATCTATATTTTCATTGAGAGGTGGTATCTAGGTTACCAGGGCCCAGCAAGAATTCCTTGATATTAAGACTGTTCTTCTTTTAAGACCTAAATTGACATCTCTACTGTCTCATCCAGGGACTTGTATTTTTTCTTTTAATCACCCATCCCTACCCTTTTATCTAACCTTTCCATACTGCTTGCTCTTTAAAGTATAATGGCTGGATTATCAGACAAAGGTGATCGTAAATGTGGTGTTGAAAGGGGAACCGGAGGCCCAGAGAAGACCTGAAAAGCCTGAAGATGTGGCCCCCCCTACGACGGCACTCAAGTCACGTGCTGGGACTGCAGCCTTGGCCTTGGCACCTGACCGACCCCCCAGCTCCACACCAGGCAGGCATGTGAGCAATGTTCTCTGATTCCATGAAGTTTGTTCTGGGGCCACTAGGCTTCATATACACATTGACAACTGCAATTCCCCATTCAGCTAAACCCTCACTACTTACAAACACATCTATTTGATGTAAGCTAGGTTTGAACTCTTCCCCAACCTGCCTGGGAAAGTGCATAAATGAGCTCTTTGTTCTCTCTGACAGCATCTCTGGAGAAAACCTAAAGACATTCCTAAGGGAATATAAGTCCACAGTCCCTTATCCTTAATTCCAAAATCAAAAAAGCTCAGCAAACTGACTTTTTCTCCACTTATTTGGTCAAAACCTGACCTGAACCTAAGGATTATCTTTAATTATCCTGTTCAATGGGGTCTCCCCTTACTTTTACATTAGATATTAATGCTGTTGACAACAGGAACTACCCCAGCCCCACTGTTCCATGATAGAGGACAGGTGCACCGTTAATACCCTGGGGTTTGAGCCCTTCCTCTCCCTTAGCTCAGCAACCGCAAGATACTCGCAAGCTGGGAGCTGATCAGACACATTTCCTCGTTCAAGAGACTGGGCTTCTAAGAAAAGATGAGATACGTTCCTCAGCAGTTGTACAACAAAATAGATCACGATTGTGTCTAGTTAAGGGAGATCAGCGGCCATGCCACAGAGGAGACAAAATTGAGCAGAAAGATGGACATGGAAAAGGGAAGTCATCCAGAATGCGCCAAGGCACAAAGGCAGGAGGCTGTGGGAAATATGGGGCCAGGGCGCTCACCTGTGCAGGAGCCAAAGGCCTAAAGGAGCATGAGAAATAGAGTTGGAAAAGCCACTAGGGTCACTTTGAAGAGGGCTTTGAAGGCCACACTGAGGCCAAGCTTGGCAGAGCCACTGGGGCTGTCCAGGAAGTTAAGTTCTGGTGAGGCTGAGAGCAAAACCAGGGACGGCCAGAAGACAGGTGCAGGAATCCCAGGGCAAGGTGTCAGCACCAGGGTGTAGCTTCTGGAGCCAGGCAGAGGATAGATTGGAAGGGGCTGTGGAGGTAGTGGAAAACACGGGGATCTGTGGTTCTCAGGACACGGAGCGGCGCACAGGGCCCTTGGGCCAGCCTCACCTCCTCTCTGCCCGTCTGCACAGCTGGTGCACACACGGCCTCTCCTTGCGCTGCAGTGAGTCAGGCCTCGGTACCGTCAGCAAAACTCTTCTTCATTTGTGTTTCTTTTCTAACCTACCCAGCGAGGCCTAATTATTTAAATCTCAATTAATCCCCGTAAGGGTGCTTGCATGAGAAGTTTGTTTAATTACCTCCTTTAAACTCCCCCGCTGCACATGGCCTTCTACGGTTTATTGATCACTCCACTGCCAAGCTTCTCTCTCGGAGCTGACAGCTGGAGTAGCTCAAGGGAAACTCTGTAGGAGCGAATTCCAAGATCACTAGGCTGTACCTTTTACTGTCCAGGTCACATTACCCCAGAGAACGGGGCTCAGGACAGCCCTGGCAAGGAGTGGAGGCATCGGAGTCCCACGATCAGTGTCCCCCCCTCCACCATGTGCCAGCAGTCCTGCCCAGTGCCTGCCCTCTAGGAGGGCCCCTCGCATCCCCTCCCCTGCTTGTGCCCCAGCAGCCTGACCCACTTGGGGTCCATTCAAATCCTCCCCTTGCTCCACTCCCAAGCTTCTCTAAAATACCTTTCCTGCCCAGGATCTTGTAGGTGACCTTGACATTTCCAGAGCCCGGCTCAATTCCTGGCCAGTCAGTTGGGTAATTTTCACCAGGCCAAATTGACTCCTACCTCCTCGGAGCTCTCCTGAGTTTTCCCACGATCTCAGTAGTTTTTGAACGCAGTTACCTCAGGCATTGACGGCTGCCCTGAGTGCTGGGGTGTGCCAGGCCCTTGCAGCACCTCATACAGGAAGTGCCCAAACAGTGCTTTTTACGTGGGTGGTAAAACACATATAACTTGAAGTTTGCCATTAGCAATGTTTTGTACATTCCTAGCGTTGTGGGCCATCTCCACCATGTAGTTCCAGGATATTTCTGACACCCCAAAAGGAAACCGCACATCCAGCAGACAGGCAGTCCCCCCCACCCACCATTCTTTCTCTCCCCAGCCCCTGCTGGTCACCTCTCTGCCCTCGGCCTGTGTGTATTTGCCTGTTCTGGACATTTCTTACGAATGCAATCACAGACTAAGTGACTTTTGGGTTTGGCTTCTGTGTAGCATCATGTTTTTCAAGGTTGGTCCATGTTCGACCCTGAGGCAATATTTCATTCGTTTAATGGCTGGATAATATTTCAGCATATGGACACAACATACCTTGTTCATTCATCACTTGATGAACTTTTAGGGTCAGACCTCAGTTTTGTGTTGTCTATCTTTGCCTGTGCTATGTTCACTGGTATAAACGAACATTTACCCTTTGCTCAATATATGGCACAGATGGTGAAGAGCAGGCACAAAGCACCAGAAAATAAGAAGGGAGCCCCTACAGAGCCCTTCACAGTCAACAGAGCACCTTGGCCAAGCCTGTCTCATGCCCTCTTTACAGCAACTCTTAGAGGCAGGTCCTGCCTCACCAGAACTTAACTTCCTGGACAGCCCCAGTGGCTCCGCCAAGCTTGGCCTCAGTGTGGCCTTCAAAGCCCTCTTCAAAGTGACCCTAGTGGCTTTTCCAACTCTATTTCTCATGCTCCTTTAGGCCTTTTGGCTCCTATACAAGTGAGCGTCCTGGCCCCATATTCCCCACAGTCTTCTGCCTCTGCACCTTCGCACATTCTAGATGACTTTCCCTTTTCCACGTCCATCGTTTTGGTCAATTTCAGTCTCCCCAGTGGCACACCCGCTGATCTCCCCTAACTAGACACGATCATGTCCTATTTTGGCAACTGTCTAGTTTCTTCTAATTTTTCTGTGAACTCAAAACTGTTTTACAAAAGAAAGCCTAATTTAAAAAATAAAGTGAGCAACTCCATAGAACTTTTAATAATTGGAGTTTCCTTTTGATAATTTTTTTAAAGGAAGATAGAAAATTATACACACACACAAACAAAAAAAAAAAACCACTGGGAAAAATTATCTAACTTCTAGCCATGATACCTCTGGGTAGTGAATTTACAAATTACTTTTATATCCTTCTTTCTAGTTTGCTATACTTTCTAAACCAGCTAGAACCAGAAAGCATGCAGCACATTCACAACAAGGAGTAACAAGTTAAGTTATCAAAAAAAAGTCAACCACCTTTTCTGAAGACATATAATGCATCCTCTGTTTTGAAATTGAGCTATAGTTAAATGCCTCCAACATCTGACCTTCCGTACACAGAATTCTTTGTGCTGGTGCTAATGGATTTAAAGATAAAAACAAGAAACATATCCTGCCCTGGGGAAGATCACAGACTGGCAGAGGAACCACAAGAGGCAGAACCTCATTGGTCCATCAACTCATCATCATTCACTTGAGGAGGATTCCAAGGGAGGGAAAGAGAGACTAGCTTGGGATGACAGCAGTGGAGGCGGGGCCTGGGGCGGAATTAGAACAGGCCTAATGCTGCAGGTGGCTGGGAGATTGTCTTCAGAGACAGGAGACATCTGAATATTCAGAGTTAGAAGGAGACTATTTAAGAAAAAACAACAGCATCAATAAATGTGTCAAGTTGAGAAGCTAGGCTTGTCTAAGAAAGCCTGCAATCTAATCATTTGGCTGAACCACAGCACATACGTCCAGCGGCTTTGAGAAATAAAATGGGAAAATTAGTTCTGACCTACCACGCAAAGGTGGCCAATGCTACAACGAGCAGTTATTTGACTTCTCAGGCCCTGGGGAGCTACTGACAGATATGACAGGGCGGGACACTCAGGTGTGCACTCAGCAGGTTGCAAAACTGGCTAGTATGATCCTATTTTTCAAGAGAGTTAATGTGTGTGTATATTTTTAAATCCAAAGGGACTAAATTCTAAAAATACGTATCTATTACTTTCTCAACAGAGAATGAAACAATAATTATTTTCCTTTTGGAGGGGAAAAAAAATCTCATCTGAGTGATCGCTTTTTAAGAATGTAGAGGATGAATTTATAGGTGCCAGCCTTCAGACTCCCCAGAAAATCCCTCTCCACACCCACTGTTTGCCGCTTAGTTTACCATGTACCTCTGGGAACATCTGAACACTTGTGTGTGTGTGTGATGAACTGAAAGTTTGTGTCCCTTCTCCTAATTCGCACAGTGAAATCCTAACCCCCATGGTGATAATTTCATAGTTTAAATTGCACATGAACTTTATGGACACCTTCGGAAATGGAGCCTTCGGGAGGTGATGGGGTGCTGAGGCTGGAACCCTCAGGACAGGATCAGTGCCCTTATGAAGAGGCCCCAGAGAGCTCTCTCACCTCCTTTTTGCCACAGCGGGAAACAATAACTCAGCAGTCTACATCCTACAAGGAGGCCTCCACCAGCGCCAACCATGCCTCCACCCGACCAGAATTCCAGCCTGTAGAGCTGTGAGAAGTAAATTTCTGTGGTTTATAAGCCACCCGGTGTGTGGTATTTTTGTTACACCAGCCCGAGTGAACTAAGTCTCTCTCTCGCTCCCCTCCCCCCATGCACACCCCTAAAGCCCAAGAGGAGAGCCTTCTAGAAGGCCAATCAATATTCAGATGATCCCAGAAACAAAAAGCACCAAGAACAGATGGATCCCAGCTACTGATGGGAGCAGACGTCTTCACAAAGCGAAGGGAACGTAAGCAGGGTGTGGCCTGTTGGATTCTCTTTAATGCAGGGCTCAGAGCCCAGGGGTTTTCACCCTTTCATTTACGGTCTTTCTATCACACATTCGTACTGAAGCTACTTCTGCTTCTTATGGCTTGTATATCTTCCCCTTTTTCTAATAGTCCATTTAAAGATGGAAGATGAACTTCATTTTTTCCAAAAACAATTTGCTAGAATTTGCATGATCCACGCAGTAACAAGTGGGTCCTGAATTATGTATGATCCTCTCTAATGGGCCAGAGCTTGTTTGGGATGTGTGATCTTATAAACTACCGGGTTTGCTTTTTATGGCAAATTGAACACTATTCCCCCTTCTTGCTTTACATATTCTTCTAATTAGGGGAGATAAAATAGATTTTAAACCTGAAAAAAGTGATTTCTTTCCAAGAGCCCACATTTGTATGGAGAATTAAGCTCATTCCATTCAGCTGCACCCTCTAATTTAGAGCTGTTGTCAGCATAAAGTACAATCATAAAAGATTTCTCCATCAGGAGCTCTTACGCAATCGAGCTCTTAAGGTGACTTTTTCAAGTTAAGAAGGGGATGGTTACGTTTGCTCCCTCAGGTGGCCCTGGAAAGGCTGGGATGAGACTTGAGTTTCACCAAGAATGATTTCAAGTTGTTCCACATGTTGTTTCCCTATGTGTGGGGGAGCAGAGTGAATTTGAAATTAATAATAATCACTACGGCTTATTGAACACCGATGCCACGACAGGCCAATGAGCCAGGTGCTTTTGTGATCTGGTCTTGGCACAAGGTGGTTCCCGGTGTCACTCAGCAAGTGAGCATTTGTGCTTGGGGGTCCAGGAGAAGCCCCAGGTGCAGTGATGGAGGAGGCAGCCCTCCCACCCTGCTGCTGGGTGCAGAGAGTAGTGAGAAGTGGGGTGGTTCGGGTGGGGGAAGGGAAGAGGATAGGTTATAGTTACCCAGGAAGTGGCAAAGGTTTGCAGTCCTGGGTGGCACAGTTGTTGCTTTCTGCTCTTACTCTAAGTGGAAGGAAACATTTCTCTCTCTCTCTCTTTTTTTTTTTTTTTATTTCATTACACAGTAGAACCTCTGTAGGTTGACCATCCAAGGGACTAACAAACTGGTCAACATACAGAGGATGTTAACGTAAGCGACTAGGCCTACTGTGTTGATACGCACGTGATCACACTGATACATGCACGTCTGGTCCGTGAGAACTAGGTCAGCTTCAGGAGGGGGTCAGTGCAGGGAGGTGGTGGGCTGCAGCAGTTCTACTGTTTTAGGAGGGTACAGATGTTTTTGTTACATGGTGTGCGTGGAACTGGAGAAATTCTTCTTTCAAAGAAACAGTGACATTCATCCCCATTGCTGTAAGCCATCTCTGTGGAGGACACACAGGCGCAAGAGGGAAAGCAGTGGCACCAAAGGGCCACTAACAAAGGGCACCTCCATCCTCCCTGGGCTCCATCCCACGGAGGCAGAGAGTCCAGCAGCAGAGAGCAGGAAGTTTCTTTCCTCCTTTCTCTCCCTACAGCCTGTCTTTCTGGCCTCATTTCCAACTCAGGCAAGTCCTTTTGTCAGGTCAGCTGGTCATGAGAATTTCTTCTCCCTCTGGAGTGACCCTGAACCCTCCCACAGACCATAACTCCCAGTGAGAGAGTCGCATCAGAGCCTATATGGCCCTTTCCAAATGGCAAACTTCCTTTGGAAAAAGACATATAGTAAATATTTTTGTGGGCCATTTAGTAAATACACTTTGTGGACCACAGGACCTCTGTCGCAACTATTCAAGTGTTCCATTTTAGCTTGAAAGCTGCGGTAGACAAAAGGTAAATGGACAAATGTGGCTGTGTACCAATAAAACTTTATTTACAGAACGAGGCAAGGATTTGGGCCAGGTGATAATTTGCAAACTCCTGGTTCAATAGCCTGAATGCTCAAGTTTCACCAAATTCATAAGTTGAAAGGTGATGGTATTAGGAGATAGGGCCTTTGGAAGCTTATTAGGCCATGGGGATGAACCTCATGAACAGGGATTAGTACACTTACTTTAAGCCTTCCACCATGAGAGGACTCAGCAAGAAGGCACCATTCATGAACCAGAAACCTGGAACCAGATAGCAAAATCTGCCTCAACCTTGGACTTCCCCAGCCTCTAGAATTTGAGAAATAAATATCTGTTTTTTATAAGCCACAAATTTATAGAATTTTGTGACATACTAAGACAGTTGTTTTAGGCATCCTAGGTATAACAGTACTAAATAAAATTATGTTTAGTACGTTAATGGTCTAGGCCACTTTTTCTGGCTCTTCTCTTGTAATAGATGGAGAAAATACCTGCCTGTTGGCTTAAAAAGTAAGAATATTCACCTCCCCTAGATCAAGCAATTGTTAATCCATCCTATACTCAAACAGAGCCATGAAACATCATGTCAGGTGAGAAAAGTGCACAATCTTCTTACAACATTAGAGTGGCTCAACAGTAGCCTGTAATTTACAAGTCTAAGTAGAAAAGTTTTCCAAAAAACATCTGCATTCAAGCTAATGGCACCTTCAGGCTTCTCTGAAAAACAATGGGAAGAGGATCTTTACATTCATATAATGTTATGTTTATATAACTAAAGAGCCTCTCAAGAGATTTTTCTTCAGAAGGAAAGTGCCATCTGTGCCCAAGAAACTTACTTCTCCACCCCTGAGAAGTATAAGTGTGCTCACGACGTTGAAATGGCAGGTTCTCAGGTTTTCTGGCTTCTACTCATCAAGATTCCAAAGTCAGTCTTAGAGCCCAGTCCCTGGCGATCACCAAAAATAGCACTCTCTACCCCAACCACACAGTGAACAGGAACCACAGAATCTTCTGACAAGGCTCCATGGCGGCCTCTGGGTGGACACCTGACTCAGACCTGAGACCTGGAAGCCTTTCATGGCAGAGGTCACCAGAGCTGAGAGCAGAGGATGGGGACAGTCAGTCAGGGAGGAGGCCAGATAAAGGAAGAAAAGTCCAGACAGACAAAGACAGTCTGATCTATTTCTCTCATAGGGCAGAAAAAGAATTCAGAACCTTCTAGAATCTGAAAGAAGTTCTGTGGGGCTGGAAGGAGGACTCCAAGGATCGCCTTAGACAGGTAGAGTCCAGGTGGTGATGAAGCAGTATAAGCAGAGAGGTCATATGGAAATAATGGTTGTTAATATTCAGAGCGTGTTATTCTGCACCCAAACCTGTGCTCTGTGCTTTCCACACTGTACCCCAGGGATCCTGGGGAGCAGCCTGGAGTAACAACCAGTAATGACCAGAAGCACAGACCCTGGAGGCTGACACCTATGTTAACACACCTGCCAATGATCTCCATCCCCCAGGTCCTCCCTAAATTCAGGCCTCAGATGGGAGCTTGCAGACCTCTGTGTCTCAAACAAACAAACAAACACTACTGCTAATAAATAAATAACTGCCCCTCCCCCCAAAGGCAACAACCAATATTCAGGAGATGCTCATTTCACGGCTAATTTTTTCAGACTCTGAATGCATCACGTTTGTGCAATTGCTGAAATGGACTCAGTCAAATAATGAAGAGAATTTAGATGCTGTAAAGAATAAAAAGCAGGATAATTAACACACATTCGTGGGCTCAGTGTGAGACAAAGAAGTCAGCTCAAAGGAGTCACCTTCTTAAGAGGAAAAGAGAAAGAGAAGATTCTTTTGTTTTTTCCCTTTTGCATTTGAGAAGTCAAATATTTTACATCTTAATTTTTCCATTGATTTTTCGCTTGTTCTTGGAAGGCAGGAGGTGAGAAGACTCTCTGCACAGGTGTCTTAGCATGGATTTTGTGAGTCTGGGGGAGCTGTGAAACAGTGGGGAATATTCTCTCTCACATGGAGGCTTCAACCACAACCAACAATGGCAAACTGTGCATTTCCAATTTAATTTTATCTTCTGAAATGTTACTAACACAAACCATTATCATTAAAAAAAAAAAGTGAGAAGCATTCTCAGACTGCTAGAAGCAAGGGGTGTTTCTGATGCCTTTCATGCTTGGAGAGATAATGAGTAATGGAGAAGCATTTAAGACCTGTCCCATCTCCAATTTCATGAATATTTCCTGGCCCACTTTGCCCTGTCTTCAAGGAAGCTCAGGGCTTAACCTGACATTCAATCACTGTCAATACAATTTTAAGATAGTAAATGTGATTTCAATGTGAATTATTGTTTTTTACTTTCTACCTCTATGTTTGGTTTTTCATTGTTTGTGGTTTTAGGATATGTTGTGTGTGTGTACATGCTATTTGGAAAACCACCTCAAATATTTTATGGATTAGGTAGGAATAAGATATTTTAGAAACCAGGATTTCCTGTTGCCTACTGAAATTACCATTTTTTTCTCATTCATAAAGCTACAACATAAGAAAAATCATGCCCTGTTAAACTGAGCAAGGGTCCCTTGCCTCTCCAAACAGTCCTTCATCTGAGAACAGAAGCTATGAGAGAGGCTTCAAAGAAATTGGCTGAACTTTCTCTCCCAGAAAAGCCCTCCCAAAGCAGTCCCCTGAGATCAACAAGGCAGGTCTGCCTCTTATAGTGGGGTGAACAGGTTATATTTCACAAACACAGCCACAGTAACATCCTTCATTCCATCTGCACTTCTAGCTTGACTTTGACCTTCTTCCCACAGAGAGGTAAGGTCTTTTTTTCCTCCCCCTGAATGTGGACAAGTTAATGACTATGGTGGAAGTGATGCTATATAACTTCTAAGGCGAGATCATCAAGGTAATGCAGCTTCTGCCTAGCTCCTTTTGGGACAAGTGCTCTTGGAACCCAACCACCATATTGTAAGGAAGCTCAAGTATCCACATGGATGCACCACAACCAACAGCCTTTGCTGAAGTTCTAGCCAATAGCCATCTTCTACCATGAGACAAGTGAGTGAGGACCCCTCAGATAACTCTTAGCTTGCAGGTGTCAAACCACTCCAGCCTTCCAGTCTTCTGATGAGAGGTCCAGATAACATGAATCAAAAATAGTCCTTCCTATTATTACCTTTCCAATTTTACGAACCATAGGATCCCTGGGTTGTTGTTTGACAATCTTAAATTTGGGGTATTTTGCAGGGGAAGGACACAAAATAAATCAGATAAGTGGTTCAAATCAGAATTTGGTAACCTTAAACAAGTCCTTTAACCACTGTGGTTCTCATGATTATCATTTGCAAATGGACTAATATCTACCTCACAGGGTTTTGTCCAGAGTTATATAAAATTTTGTACAGAAACAAGTTTGATAAATATAAAGTAACACAATTTAAATAGGAAGAACTATTATTTTTAAATTACGGAAGTGTCTTGAGCAATTCCCAGGTAAATTTAGTAGGAATACTATGTTGTCCTAGGTGACAATGTGTGGTAGGATCCATGAAGCAAATACTTCAACCTTAACTTTGAATTGTGACCTAAAAGGTAGTATCACTACTTTTTAATCCAGAAAGGAGATTAAAAATGTATGTAAAACACATTTAATTTTATGCTTCTATTAAGTAAGGTTGTTTTGAGCATTAAAGAGTATAATACATGCATATTAAGGTTAAAATATAATCTTATTTCTTTTGAAGAAAATATACCAAGAGGGATTTTTTGAGGGATGAATCAAGCCTCTCTCTCCCTCCCTCCCTTTTCCCTCCCAATCTCTCTCTCTCCACCTCCCTCCCTCCCCTTTCTTTCTCTTTTTTCTCCTTCTCTTTTTGCTTCTGCCTCCCCCACCCTACCCCTGCCCTCCTTCTCTTCCTCTCCATCTCCCTATGCAGTTCTCTACAATTTTGATTTGGCGTCAGCCTCTACAATGAGCTTTCCTCTATTCAAACTTAGCACCTGTTTATGGAACGTCCTCTCTGAGTTCAGTGATTTCACATGTATCATTGATCCTTTAATCCAGATGATACCAAATGAGGTAACAATCATGGTACCCATTTTACAGATGAGGACAGTGAGGCCCAGGGAGATTCATGATCTTAGGCAGGATTCACTAACAAAGAGTGGCAGAGCTGGGATTGAAGTCCAATTCTTCTGACTCCAGTGCTTTCCATTCCATTCCAGTTGGGTTGAGGACCCTTTTCTCTTAATCTAACTCCATACTGAGATGATGCCATACTATTTTAAATAATTTCAATTAACCCCTCACACTGTAGCTGGGGAAAGAATTGGCATGTTGGTTTATAAAAGCTAGACTGGTTTATAAAACCAAGATATTTGATGCACAATGTTCACCTATTGTTGATTATCAGCACCATCAAATTTTTCATAATAGGGGCCATTAGTGCACTCAGGTGAAATGGAGAGACTAGGACTCAAAACTAGGTCCCTTTACCAGATTATACCCCCTTCCCCAGCAAGAAGTGGTAGATGCTAGAGACAAGTTCAAATCTAATGTTAGTGATTTCAGGCACAAAATAAACATAGCAAATGTTCTTATGTCTGCATGGATTATTTTTCCCCCTTACTGGGAAGAGAAATAACAAGCTCTTGAAATGCAAATTCCCATTGACTCTGAAGTCATGAACGTATTTAAAAACAGTGTGCATCTGTGACATTTACAATCACGAAATTCATGTCAGAGAGTAAATCCAGCATCACCTACAATCACTGAATATGGAGTATCCATTCATCTCCAACCACGTGTTGGGGGGAGGTACACCTCAAAATGATAATATTCAGAAAACGCTGTGAGGCGTGCACGCGGGAGGTAAACACCCTCAGCAACTCAGCCTGGAGACATTTGCAAATGCATGGAAAATAATGGGAAGGAGACGCCAGTGGAAGGCGATAACAGAACAATTGAGAGCAAACCAGCCCTGCTGCTTGTCAGCCTCTGCCTGGGACAGGCACACTTGGCGTTGCCGGAGGCACAGGTGTGTGGGCTGAGCTCAGCAGATGCAATGCCACTCCGGGAGCAGCGTGTGCATTGCTCAGCTTGAACTGCTCCCCATTAAATCAAATAAGGCTCCTGCTGATGACGTCAGGCTGCTTAGCTGCTCCTGCCACAAAGGGACAATTTATTGAAGAGCTAAAAATGTTCACCTCCGGGAGGCTGACAGGCAAGTACTTGAGGCAACGCTTCACTGGCCACCCTCCATTCTGAAGAGACGTCTGCCAGCTCTGCTGATTGGCCCCCTTCCCGCCTTAGTCATCCCGCCAGGCCTTGCTAAAAACTCCACGTACAGGTTTCATCCTGCTGCTGGAGCCGGCTCTCTGGAAGGGCTATTTGCAGGGTGCGGGCTGGGAGAGCTTCCTGCCATTCCCCTCTCGGGCTCTGTCTGTCTCTGAAGGGGAGGGGAGACAGGGAAGGTGAAGAACGTTCGGGGATGGAGACAACCGCCTACCTTAAAAGCATCGTCGTTTTCCTTTTGAATCTACATCTAGCATACAGATGAGAACGGAGAAGATGCTGAAGCTTTGAAAGAAACATTTCTCTATTTTGCCAATAGTTTTTACAATTAGAAGTTGAGAAAAAGTTGCCCAAATATTCACTCTGCTCCCCCTTCGCAAGTACCTTCCGAATGACAGTTCTGTGGAGGACATAAACTGATCCGTACGGTGCTCTGTACCCTTGACTGCGTTAGCATATTGAATTATGGACATGATTATTTTCTGCTTTTAAAGGGTGTCGTTTCACCCCATGTAGAAGCTTCTGGAAACCTGATGTTGTTCACCCCCTCTGCCTCCCCCAGGGCTCGAACAGGTACACAGTCCCATTCTGGAATTCCTAACTCATTTAAGACTCACAAAAAACTCTGTGGAATCAGTTGCAATTCTTATTTGACACCTAATAAATCTGAGGCTTCTGGAGCCCAAGGTGCTGCAGCAAAGACGTGTCTCCAGAGCCGGGATCCTGCAGGCTCTGAAGCTCATACCCCTCATCGCCTTCACATCGAGGGGCCACTGCAAAGACAGCGCTGCTCCTGAGGGGAGTTTTGATCCTGAGGCCCTGAGAGTTGCACTGAAAAGTCAATTGCACAGGAAACGTGGAGCAAGCACAGACTGCGCACCAGCGAGGGTGAGACTGTGGGCTGGGTCCCGGGGTCAACTCTCCATCCACGGGGCCTCCGCTGCCCTGGAGGCCACACACAGTAAGTCTGCTCCCCTGCAGCCCTCCGTGGGTTTGCAAGTGGTGGTCTTAGTTGTCCAATTGCTCCCTATCATGTGATTGTGTCTTCTCGGACCTGGGCTTCAGACCCACCCAAGGTCCCTCTGCAATACGCGTGCACACAGGAGTCCCAAGACAACACACATTCCATGAACTGTGTAGTCTGGCTGTGTCCCAGGAAGCCCCCTCGGCCCCAGCTCCCATTGCCCATGTGTGGCTGCCTTGGCAAACCTCCATATACACCGAGGTGGTTTCCAGACTTATCCCAGGAAAACCCGTTGCAAGCCAAAATGTCAAAATCGTTGCTGTCCTCCCTCCGTACCCACCTCCTAACCTATTATAGAAAATACAGCTAAAGGGATGACTTCTATGTTTGTCTGGTTTTATTACTATTGACTTAAGTATGATTCCATTCGTAAAATGTTTATTGAGCAACTGCTGTGTGTGGTTCACGAGATTTGTGTATAGCACGTGAGTGCTTTGAAGGGATCAGGGTCGGCGGCCAGCTTCTCACAAGTAGAGAGAAGGCCATAGCAATCCACCACGGCCTTGAGATAAGAGCTGACAGCTCACGGAGTGCCTGTCTCTGCTGCAGCGCAGCCAGCTTAGAGCCTCCTGGAGGTGCTGCCTTCTCTCTGGAGGTTAAGCTGTGTGGCATAGCTGTGTATGGAGATAATCCCTGCGTAGCACAATGGATTAATGACAGAGCTATAACCTGGATCATATTTTTAATTTGGGTAAGAAACTTCCTCCATAACCTAATATCAGAGGAGCAGTACACACCTCAGGGGCTAAGGTGGCAGAGTAGACTGCTGGTATTGCTGGGTGCTGGCGCTTTTACTAATTTTTATTGGGTTTTGTCAGCCTTCTGGTCACTAGATTTTGAATGGTTTGTCTTTAACCCCATTTCCTCTAAACGCTGTGATTTTTTATTACGCAATGGCAAAGAACCCAAGGATGTTGAGAGCCGCACATACACCATTCTAATGAGAGTGAAGAGGTGTGTGTGTGTGTCCGCACATCTGTCTTCATGCTCAGCCTACAGTGGGTGATTTATAAATGGAAGCATCTGTTACAGGTTAATCTCCACTCTGCACTTGGCACTCTAGTTGCAACTTGACTGCCGTGAGACCCGGGCAGGCCAGCCGTGGTGACTGGTCCAGGCTACTGAATGAACAGGAGTACCTAGGTCCTGGCTGACCTCTGCCTGGACTGGGCCAACCAGTATCACTTGGTCACCAGCTCCTGCCTTCCTACCACTGCCCCCATTCCCACTGTGAAAGCTTGATGGGATTTTACTCCAAAGCCCCTCAAAATGGGGCCCCCTGATCAAGAGAAAAGCAAATTCTCATGCATGACCTATGGGATCAGAAATTCTGGGGCCAGGGCCCAGCCCTCTGAATCCCTCCCAGGGATTCTGATCCAGATATTCAGGCCCCTCCCCAAGGATTCTGATCCAAATATACACCGTGATTTGGAGACATCGGCTGTTCACTTATGGAGTTTTCCATTCTCTCATTTGACAAATATTTACTGAGTATCTGTGATGAACTATTACCTGTTCCTCATGCTGAGAATGAACACAGCAGAGAAACCTCTCTCCCACCCCCAATCAACAGAAGGTAACATCGAAGGCTTCCAACTCTGGAGCTAACCCCCTCTGTTCCCAGTCCCAACTGTGCCACTGACCAGTTGTGTGACCTGAGGCAAGTTATTTAAATGTCTGGACTTCTGGTTCCCCATCCCCTCGTGGGCTTGGGCTGGGCCCTATTTCACAGAGTTGTGGTGAGGATTAAATGGGCTATGTTGTCCAGCACCGGGCCTAGGACCCAAGAAGCACTTAAAATGTCAGTTATATATTTCAGGATGGCAATGGTGGCCTTTTGGAGATAAATCTGATTTCAGAATAAAATATGATGCACATCGTCTATAAGTCCAGGAGGGAATTTTGCAATGATATACTACAAAAGGCAGACTCTAGAGAAAGAGAATTTTTAAAAGGGCAGTGCCTGTGGCTCAAGGAGTAGGGTGCCAGCCCCATACACCGGGGGCTGTGGGTTCAAACGCGGCCCCGGCCAAAAACTGCAAATAAAAAAAGATAATTTTGAAAGAAAACTAAATAAAATTACAACATCCACAGTCAGATGCAGATGGGTGAAGGCTCCTGGGACTGCCCACCGTGAAGCCAGGAGGGGCTGTGGGAGAGAGAGGTGACGGCTGACTGAGGACTGCCCCGCCCAATGGGAATACGGCTGGGGAATGACGCCCCAGCACCTTCCTCTGTGGGCCAGGCCAGCAGGAAGCCCCACAGCATGGGCGTCACTGGGGCTGTCTATGGCACGAGAGGTGACGATGACTCATTCCTGTTGTACTCAGGTGCAGAGCAGGGCTGCATGCCTCTTGCCATGGACAGGGCGACATGCCTCTCAGACCTCTGTTAAACAGCTCTCTTCTTGCTGACTAGTAATAGAGCTGATTGCCTGCGTGTAACTTCTCTCGTGCAGGGACGGTCTGTCTGTCCCTCCAGAAGGGCCCCGCTAGTGGCCCCCGGTAATATCCCATGTCATTGTGTGCATTTAGGAACTGTGAGCTGACTTCATGCGCCCCAGAACCAGTCACATGCATAAGGAAACCAACCATTCTGTGACAGGTGGGGAGAAGTCCACGGGAGGCAGGATTGTACACAAGAAAAGGAGGACATATCTAGAGATAGAGGCTGTGCAGCCAGCGTCCTGCACAGGTGTCCTCAGAAAGCTGACCAGGCAGCTACCCAGAGAAACTTCTCAAATTTATAATTCCACAGAGAGGACTAGCTGGAAAACATCAGAGGCCTCTTCCTGGACTCTGGCTAACTGATTCCTTGGGCTAAACCTATCAAGGAAATTTCTCCCTTTCTGTTCAGCAAAGGTGGCTCTAAGGACCACCTGTACTCATTACCTTGCATTTATATAGTGTGCAAAATACACAGAGATTGCTGTGTTGAGAAGCATAATTATCACATTGCTTCATGAGTGAATTAGGAGCAAACAATTCATTTCCTGAGTCTCCTGTTGAGGGTAAGACAGCAGGCTCTCATCAGGAGGAACCTGGCAGACGTTACTTGGGGCCTAAAGATAGGTTAAATATCACTTGTGAAAAAGAAAGAAAAAAAGCAGAGGTGAAAGTGTGTGTTTCCAGGTACCCAGGTACCCAGCTCTGTGCAGAGGGTAAGAGGGGTATGGAGAGCCCCACGCATGCTCCCTGCACCCCTGGGAACCAGGCTGAAGAAAGGAAACTAACGCAGGAGATAGTGAATACTCAGCTGAGTGCCCCAACGTGGGTGTGACCAGAGACTTCTTTGATTTGTTAGTAAACACTTACTGCACAGCTGTTCCATGCATGGTGCCATATGCTAGGGACCAAAGGGAAGCCAGACACGTCCCTGCCACATGGAGTGGAGGAGACAGACAGTTATCAGTGATGGCAAAGTTTCCATAAGGGGGAAAGCATTATCTGAAATTTGGAGAACATAAAGAGAAACCAAGAAGTAAAGGGAGGGCATTCTAGGTTTAGGGTAACACCTGTGTGAACTCCAGGAGTAGAGATGTGCTCAGGTGAGAGTGGACTACAGTAATTTGATGAAAACTACATAGACAAAACTAAACTAAATAGAAAGTTACAGATGGTTTGTGGAAGATGAACTTGGAAAAGAAATTTTATGTGTTATCAGGATGGCTAATATTAGAAGGGAATTATTTATAATTTTTTAAAATTGAACATTAATATCAAAAGTACAGGCTCTGTGCCTGTGACTCAACGGGCTAAGATGCCAGCCATGTACACCTGAGCTGGCGGGTTTGAATCCAGCCTAGGCCTGCCAAATAACAATGATGGCTGCAACCAAAAACTGGCCAGGCATTGTGGTGGGCACCTGTAGTCCCAGCTACTTGGGAGGCAGAGGCAGGAGACTCACCTGAGCCCAGGAATTGGAGGTTGCTGTGAGCTGATGCCATAGCACTCTATCCAGGGTAACAGCTTGAGGCTCTGCCTCAAAAAAAAAAAAAAAAAAAATCAAAAGTACACTGATGCAAAAGTAGAATTTGGTTCCCTGTGTTAAACAATAGGAAACAGTGAAATATTTTTCTTTACCTTTTAGACAACTGGCATAGAAAATAAAGATTCTGTGTTCTCCAAGTTAATTTCCTAAGTTTTATTAGCTTTTGATCACTTAAGAAAACTGAGTCCTCTTAATAGACCAAAGGTTCTTCTAAAAGTATGTAACTTTCTGTCTTTGCTTCTGAAGTCTTTTTAATCCTTACTCTGGTTAAATGAATGGCCATGGCTATGGTATGATGGTGTCTCCAAAGTTTAACATGCTAGAAACTTAATCTCCAGCACATCAGCATAAAAGGGGGGAGCTTTAAGAGGTGATTAGGTGGGGGAGGAGCCAAGATGGCAGTCTGTAGCCAGCTTTCCGCAGAGGCTCCTGTCCAGAAGGAGAGTTAAAGGACAGAAATTTAGCAAGAAAGCCAATGGCTTGGATCTGAGCCAAAAGAGAAGGTTGAAGAATACACATCAACCCTGCTGGGGTGACCTGTGACCCCAAGGATACAAACAAAAGGTATAGAGCACATCGCCAAACGGATGGGAGTCCCCTCCCCCAAGAGAACAGCTCACAGTATACTCCATACCTCCATACAAACAAGTGAGCAGAGTTCAGATGTCCTCCCACTCTACACCACGGGAGAGACCCTCTAAAGACTGGACCTCCTTCCCCTAGTAGGGTGCCATGGCACTCTCCTGCCAGGCATAAAACTGTATAAAACTGTATATATTCTCTACCTGGAAGTATGAACTCCCAGCACTCCCCTCCACTCTCACCCCAAGGTCTGGAGGCCTGTCCCCCACAGAGTTCAGATTCTTGGACATTTTCTCGACAGTTGTGGATGGGGCATGGACTATTGCTGATCTGTGCTGATTTTCCAGCTCGGGAGTGGTGAGAGGAAAGTGAGCCGAGAGGAGGCCAAGCTGGAGAGGCAGTACCCTGAGGCACAGAGTGGCAGCCACAGCAGTGGGAACAATAGCAGTGGGGCTCGCACCCCTGGGGATGTTTTGAGGAGACACTCTCAGTCTCTCTGGGTTGCCAGGGGAAGCTGGGCAGCTTCTCCCATGGCAGCCACCGGCAAAGCGGTCCTGTGGCAGAGGTGCAGGTCCCGGGAGTGAAGGGTATGCCTGAGGGGGTACCAGCTTGGGCGGAGTGCACAGATTAGAATATGTGCTGAAAAAGCCAATTCCCAGGGTGGAGACTCCTATACTCAGCTTCAGATTCACCTGGCCTTTAGGGCATGAAAGCTGAGACAAAGGGCTGGAACACGCAGACTAAGTCAGACCTATTTGCAGCCCAACATCTGATCCACAGGGGAAAAATTCTGTGAACTTGTTCTGTTCTGTTCTGTTCTGTTCTATCAGCAACATCAATCAGAGACAGGGCTGGAACTGAGTGAATCGCCCCAGCCTCTATCAAGTACCCAGGTTGTTAGGCCTCACCTCCCCCTACCAAACAGTGACAGAGACTGGTGGGCTGGCTGAGGAGCCACAGACCCCACTGTGACCCAGGCAGGTGCAAACCTCTGGAGCATCTGCTCATTGGAGGGAATTGGATCACAGCTCTGCGGGGTTTCCAGAGACTGGATGTGACAGAGGGGCAAGATGGGGAGGAGGCATCAACCTTCCCAAACTAATTTACTTGCTTGGGGGACCCTCCTGAGCTCAAAGAGCACCAAAGCGAGTTATACTAGAGCTGCCAGCAGACTCCTGCTATCTAGTTGCCAGAGACTTTTCAACTCTTTTATCTGAGGCTGGTGCTGGCTGGGACAATTGACTGGGACCTCTTCAACTGGGCCAATCACCCGAGGACTTTCTAAAGTGGTACCCTGGGTATGTGGAATTGGGAAGGTTTGATTTTCCTTTTCCAATTGTTGCCTGTGGGGGTGTGGTGACCTAACTGCTGGTATTTTTCCACAGCTCAGACTTCAACACAGAGTAACTGATTCTCTGGGGTAAGACAGAGACCAGCTGAAAATAAGACAGAGCCACTTAACCCTACCACACCAAGAAGGTCCCCAGTTTCACAGGCAGTAGCACTACACGGTCCTTGGCAAAACTTTAGGGGAAAGGGTACAGACACCAGTCCCAGCTTTCAGGCAAAAGACTGGTCAATCACTACTCCTAGAACCCCCAACCCAACTTATACTAATCTACTCATCCAGCCAAATGGTGCAAAATAATCATGGGGGAGAATCAACGGAAAAGTTCTGGAAACATGAACAACCAGAGTAGATCAACCCCACCAAGGAACAATTTGGTGGACACAAATGACGATCCTATGCATAAACAGATGGCTGAGATGTCAGAAATATAATTCAGAATTTGGATTGCAAATGAGATCAATAAAATAGAGGAATAGTTGGAATTAGAAATTCAGGGAGCATTTCATAAATTGTCTCAAGAAGTCAGGAATTCAAAGACCAAATGACCAAAGATTTTGACAAATTGAGACAAGAAGTTATAGCCCTCATAGATATGAGAAACCGAGTAGAATCCCTCAGTAACAGAATCCAAGCAAGCAGAAGAAGGATTTCTGACATTGAAGACAAAGCTTTTGAATGCTCCCAAACCTACAAAGAGGAAGAGAAATGTAAGGCAAAAACGGATCATTCTCTCAGACAGCTCAGGAATAACTTGAAGAAAACCAATATTCGCCTTATAGGGATACCTGGAAATGATGAAGTGGTGTCACAAGGCACAAAGTCTCTCTCTTTTTTTTTAATTTTTATTTTGTTGTTGTTGCAGTTTGGCCAGGGCTGGGTTTGAACTCGCTACCCTGGGTATATGGAGCCAGCACCCCACTCACTGAGCCACAGGCACCACCCCAGAGTCTCTTTTTTATGAGATTATGAAAGAGAACATTCCAGACATGCCAAGAGATTCTGAAATTCAGATAGCAGACAGTTTCAGAACCCCAGCACAACTCAACCCGAATAAAACATCCCCCAGGCACATAATAATTAAGTTCACTAAAGTTAATATGAAAGAGAAAATTCTGAAAGCAACCAGATGCAAGGGGAAGACTATTAGAATAACTGCAGATCTCTCTGACCAAACCTTTCAAGCTAGAAGAGAATGGTCATCGACTTTTAATCTCCGAAAACAAAATAACTTTCAACCCAGGAAACTATATCCAGCTAAACTGAGTTTCATTTGTGATGGAGAAATTAAATACTTTAATGACATCCACATGTTGAAGAAATTTGCTATAACTAAACCAGCTCTCCAGAATATTCTCAGACCTATCCTCCATAATGACCTGTGTAATCCTCCACCATAAAAGTTTTCTCACCCAGAAACTTCTTATCAAATTCCAACTTCCACAGTGACAAAAGGATTAAAAATGTCCACTAGACTTTCTAAAGATTTATCAATATTTTCTATTAATGTGAATGGTTTAAATTGTCCTCTAAAGAGGCATAGGTTGGCTGATGGGATACAAAAACTCAGGCCAGATATCTGCTGCATACAAGTTCTTACCTTAAAAGATAAATATAGACTCAAGGTGAAGAGATGGTCATCTATATTCCAGG
>CAUYRH010150382.1:0-17600 GCA_963574655.1 Perodicticus potto | reverse complement strand
ATCTACTAAACACAAAAGAAAGGAGTAATGGAGGACTGAGGAACCAAAAAGATGTAAGACATGAAAAACAACAAAATAGTAGAGAATGTCCTTTCTTATCAGTAATCATTTTAAACATAAAATTATTAAAAGGCAGAAATTGTCAGAAAGCATTAAAAACATTATCCACCTGTTTACTGTCTACAAGAGACCCCTATTAGATCCATTATCAAACAAGTAGGTTCCAAGTGAAAGGCTAGAAAAATATATTACCTGTGAATAGTAACCCAAAAGCAACAAAGATTACAATAACATTATGACGAAATACACTCTCAGTCAAAAATTGTTATAGAAAGAAGGCAAAGAAGAGTGTTACATATAAATAAAATGATAATATAATAATTACAAATAGATATACACCCAACAAAGCCTCAAAATATATGAAACAAATATTGACAGAATTGAAGGGAGAAACACAGGGGAGTTTAGTACCCTACTTTTAATAACAGATAAAACATAGGAAAATACATAAGAGAACAGAATACTTGAACACTATAAACCTAATACTATATGAACTAACAGACATGAATAGAACACCCACAAAAGAATACATTTTTTTCCTCAAGTATACATGAAACATCCTCCAGGACAGACCATATGCTAGGCAACAAAACTAGTTTTGATAAATTTGAAAGAACTGCAATCATATACATTATCTTCTTAAACTATAATGGAATAAAATTAGCAACCAACAACAAGAAGATAAACAGAAAATTTAGAAAAAAAAGGAAATTAACCAAAACACACTGAAACCAACTGGTTAAAAGGGAAACCACAAGTGTGATTAGAAAAACACAGAAATAAATAAGAAGAAAACACAATATACCAAAACTTATGGGATGGAGCAAAAGTAGTGCTCAGCAAGAAATTTATAGCTGCCTACATTAAAAAAGATAAAAGATCTCAAAACAATAACCTAACTTCACACCTTAAGAAACCAGAATAAAAGATGACAAAATTAAACTCAAAGCTAGCAGAATGAAGGAAATAATAAAGATTAGAGGGTAGATAAATAAAATAGAGAATATCAAAACAATAGAAAGAATCAAGAAAACAAAAGTTAGTCCTTGAAAATAGCAACAAAATTGGCAAGTATTTTATACTTGATCTTAGTCAAAAGGCTGAGAAGTGACTGGCAAGTATTTTAACTAGACTAACAAAGAAAACAGAGAAGACAAAAATACTTAAAAAGTGAAGAGGGCATATTACTTCAGATCACACAGAAATAAAAAGGATTGTAAGAGAATACTATGAACTATTTCATACCAGCAAGTAAACTATAATTTGTAGAAACACAGAAATCACTTCAACTGACTTATAAAGAAATGGAAAATCTCAATAGATGTATTAAGTACAAAGATTAAATCAATAATCAAAAAGCTACAATGAAGAAAAGTCCAGGATCAGATGGCTTCTACCACACATTTAAAGAAGAATTGACACCATTCCTTCTCAAAGTATTCCAAAAGATAGAAGAGGAGAGAATGCATCCTAAATCATTCTATGAGCCAGCACTACCTTGATACAAAACCCAGGAAAGGATGCCACAGACCCATATCCCTTATGAATATTAATGCAAATATCCTCAACAAAATACTAGCAAATCAAATTCGGAAGTGTGTTAAAAGGATTATATTCCACAACCAAATGGGATCTATCCCAGTAATGCAGGGTGGTTCTGCATGAGAAAAATACTGCAGAAAGTGTATGTGACAAAATCCAATATCATTTCAAGATAAAAACTCTAGAAAGAAGGACACCTCCTCAACATGATGAAGGACATCCATGAAACTCACAGCTAACACCACAATGTCAAAAGACTATAAACTTCCCTCCAAGATCAAGAATAAGTGTCTTTTCACCATTATTATTTAACAATGTGTTGGAAGTTCTAGTCAGAGCAATCAGGTAGAAGAAAGAGAAGATTGAAAAGAAAGAAAAGGAAGGAAGGAAGGAAGAAAGGGCATCCAAATTGGAAAGGAAGAAGTAAAAACTACCTATATTCACAGATAAACTTATCCTATCTATACAAATTCTAAAGAACTCACCAAAAATTGATATTAGAGCCAGTGATAGATTCAGCAAAGTTTCAGGACACATGATCAACATACAAAATCGGATGTATTTCTATACATTAGCAATGAATAATTCATAAAGGAAATTGAGATAACCATTCCATTTACAATAGTTATCAGAAAGAATAAAATAAGTAGGAACAAATTTAACCAAGGAGGTACAAGATGTATATACTACGAACTACAAAACATTGTTGAAAGAAATTAAAGAAAACCTAAATGAATAAATAGAAAGACATCCTGTGCTCACAGATTGGACATATTAATATATGGTTAAGATGGTAAGACTACCCAAAGTGATCTTTAGATTCAACAGAATCCTTATCAAAATACCAATGGCCTTTTCTGCAGAAAGGGAAAGGGTGGTCCTAAAATTTGAATGGAATCACAAATAGTCAAAACAACTGTCTTAGTCTATTTGGGCTGCTATAACAAAAATAGCCTATACTGAGTAGCTCATAAACTCATAAATAAATGAGTTCCTACTTATTTTATTCTTTCTGATAACTCTTGTAAATGGAATGGTTATCTCAATTTCCTTTATGGATTATTCATTGCCTATGTATAGAAACACATCTGATTTTTGTATGTTGATCATGTATCCTGAAACTTTGCTAAATCTATCACCAGCTCTAAAGAAATTTACTTCTCAGTTTTGGAAGCTGGTTAGCTCGAGATAGAGGTGCCAACAGGTTCAATGTTTAATGTGGGCTTGCTTCTTGATCAAAGATGGACTGCCATCTTCTGACTGTGTCCCTCATATGTCAGAAGGAGCAAAAAATCTCTCTGGGATGTCTTTCATAATGTCAGTAATCCTATATTAATATTATAATTAGTAAATCACCTCCCAAAGGTCCCACCTCCACATACCATCATATTGGGAATAAGGTTTCAACATATGAATTTTGGGGGGAACACAAATATTTCGTCCATAGCAATTTTTAAAAAGACGAACATGTTCTCACTGTAAGTGGAAGCGAAATGTGAACATATGCAGTCATACAGTTGTGTAAAGGACATTGGAAACTAAGAAGGTTGGTGAGGGATAAAAACTTACCTATCAAGTACAATGTATACTCCTCTGGTGACAGATACACTAAAAGCCCTTACTTTAGCATTATTCAATTTATCTATGTAACAAAAACACTTGTATCCCTTTAATATTTTGAATTAAAAGAAACAGAATATAAAGTACATATATATCTCCTTAACATTTTATGTTGATTACATATTGCAATGACAATATTTTAAATAGACTGTGCTAAAAAATACTCAAATTTCAAAATAAAAAAAGAACAAAGTTGGGAAATTCACAAAAAAATCCAACAATCCCACATATCACTGGGCAACAGACATGAATAGAACCTACTCTAAAGAAGACAGACGAATGGCTAACAAACATAAGAAAAAATGTTCATTCTTCCTAATCATCAGAGAAATGAAACCAAAACTAACCTGAGATATCACTTAACCCCAGTGAGAATGGCCCACATCACAAAGTTTGAAAGCTGCAGATGCTGGCATGGATGTGGAGAGAAGGGAATACTTTTACATTGCTGGTGGGACTGCAAAATAATAACAGCATTTATGGAAAGAGGTATGGAGAATTCTCAAAGAACTCAAATTTGACCTCCCATTTGATCCTGCAATCCCATAAGAAAAAAAATCAACCTGGATGGATGTGGAACACATTCTTCTTAGTAAAGCATCACAAGAATTGAGAGGCAAGAATCCAACGTACTCAATTCTAATATGAATGCAATTGATGAGCTAATATAAGGTGTGGGGTAGGGGAATGAGGGAACGGGGAGAGTGGAGGTCTGAGGAGGATGGGGGGGGGTCACGGTATATGGCCCACCTCTTGTTTGTGGGATACAATTATAAGAGGGACTTTATCTAACAAATGCAACCAGTATAACCAAACTCTTTGTACCCTTAATGGATCCCAAAGAATAAAAAAAAAATTAAAATTTAAAAAGTAAGACTTATCACAAAGTTACAGTAATCAAAACATTACAGTACTGGCATATGAATTGACATATATATCTATACATCTATAGCTAAGTGACTTTTGATAAGGATGACAGGAGCATTCAATGGGGGAAAGAATGGTGTCTAAGAACTGGTGTATACAGAGTAAAAGTTAATTTCAAATCAAGGAAAGTTACCAGGGACAAGAAGAAATATAACATAATGACAAGAGGGTGAATTCACAAGACACAATAATCTTAAGTATGAATACACCTAACAGCAGATCTTCCAAATAAATTAAATAATAACTAATGGGACTTGAAGGGAAAATAGACAAACCCTCACTTATATGTAAAGACTTCAACACATTTCTTTCAGTAATCAATAAACCAAATATTCAGAAAATCAGCAAGGATGCAGAAACGTACCACTGACCAACTTAATCTATTAATTAAAAGTTAAAGAACTTTCAACTGAACAATAGCAGAATATTCATTCTTCTCAAGTTCACAATGACAATTTACCAAGATAGACTAAACCCTGATTAATAAAACAAATCTTTGTTTTTTTTTTTTTTTTTTTTGAGACAGAGCCTCAAGCTGTCACCCTGGATAGAGTGCCGTGGCATCACAGCTCACAGCAACCTCCAATTCCTGGGCTCAAGTGAGGCTCCTGCCTCTGCCTCCCAAGTAGCTGGGACTACAGGCGCCCGCCACAACACCCGGCCATTTTTTTGGTTGCAGCTGTCGTTGTTTGGCCGCCCGGGCTGGATTCGAACCCACCAGCTCAGGTGTACGTGGCTGGTGCCTTAGCCCATTGAGCCACAGGCACTGAGCCAATAAAACAAATCTTAATACAATTTAAAAACTAAAATCATTCCACGTATGTTCTCTGACCATAGTCAAACTAGACCATAAATCAGTAACAGAAGGATAAGTGAAATATCTTCAACACTAGGATATTAAAGGTACAGGTAGTCCCCAGGTTACAGATGAAATACATTCCTGAGAATGTCTTTAGGTTAGATTTGTATGTAACTCAGATTCCTGATAAATAGCGCATATACTTTAATAATGATAATAACAATAATAACAACACTATAATGGCTCATATATGGTAATGATAATACAATGTAATACTGTAATAATAATAATAATAATACCCCTGTACTATAATAATAATTTACAGAAACCATTGTGCTGGGCGGCGCCTGTGGCTCAGTGAGTAGGGCGCCAGCCCTGTATACCAAGGGTGGCGGGTTCAAACCCAGCCCCAACCAAATTGCAACAAAAAATAGCCGGGCATTGTGGTGGGTGCCTGTAGTCCAGCTACTCAGGAGGCTGAGGCAAGAGAATCGCCTAAGCCCAAGAGCTGGAGGTTGCTGTGAGCTGTGATGCCACAGCACTCTACCGTGGGCAACAAAGTGAGACTCTGTCTCTTAAAAAATAAATTAATTAATTAAAAAAAAGAAACCATTGTGCTTTCTTTTAATTCAAACAAACAACATAAAAATAAACTCATACAAAAGGTTTAGATAGGACTGGGCACAGTGACTCATGCCTGTAATCCTAGCACTCTGGGAGGCCAAGACAGGAGGATAACAAGCTCAGGAGTTCAAGAGCAGCCTGAGCAAGAGACCTTGTCTCTACTAAAAATAGAAAAATTAGTTGGGCATTGTGGTGAAAGCCTGTAGTCCCAAGTACTTGGGAGGCTGAGGCAGGAGGATTGCTTGAACCCAGGAGTTCGAAGTTCCTGTGAGCTAGGCCAAAGCCATGGCACTCTAACCTGGGCTACAGCATGACTTTGTCTTAGGAAAAAAATGTTTACATGGGAGATAGGAGAAATCTCAAAAAAAAAAAATACGTAAGTATGTATTTATTTTATTTCAGATTAATGTATAAGTACAAATGATTAGGTTAAATTATTTGTGTTTGTTAGGCAAAGTCCAATTTATAGTTGAGCCCTTCACTTACCTGCAAGTGAGAGCTTACCAAATGCCCTCCTTCTTCCCCCTCCACCCACCTGAATTTAATCGTTTTTCTATTGTGTGAGCACATAGTTGTTTATCTATTAATTTCCTATTAGTATTGAGTACATTAGATACTTGCTTTTACATTTTTGTGACAATTTACCTAGGAAGATGTTCTCTAAATCCAACCAGGTAAATACAAACAATGCAAAGTCTCCACCTTTCTTTATGGATGAAAAACATTCCATGATATACATATACCATAGTTTATTTATCCATTTGTGAGTTGATGGGCACTTGGGTTGTTTCCACATTTTGGCAATTGTGAATTAAGCTGCAATAAACATTCTAGTGCAATGTCCTTATAGTAAAATGATTTTTTTTTTCCTTTTGGGTAAATACCTAGTAATGGGATTGTGGGATCAAATGGAAGGTCTGCTCTTTGAGGATTCTCAATACGTCTTCGCCAAAAGGGCTGTATTAGTTTGCAATCTCGCACCCATGCCAACATCTGCAGCTTTGGTACTCTGTGATATGGGCTATTCTTACTGGAGTTAGGTGATATCTCAAGATGGTTTTGATTTGTAAGAAATTTCAAAAAATATTAAAGGTTAACAACTCACCTAATACTGCATCAATGCTAGGCTAATATGAATGTTACATCCTCACAGCTATCAAAAAGTATGAAAGGTTAACACTCACCTAATATTGCATCAATGCTAGGCTAATAAGAATGGTATATCCTCATAGCTATCTTTTTCTTAAGAATAAAAAAAGAATGTTAGATTTATTTTGCTCTTCTAACCAATTCAACAGTAACCTTTCCATTTCAATAATTAATCCACTATGCTGCTTAGTGGTAATTGATGCTTTCATGGGAGCACTGCCTTTCACATGTTCCATTATTCTCATTTGATCCTGTATAGTTGTTCCAATGGTCAAGTAACTGAAGTCCAATGTTTTTCTAATTAATGATAGCATCTGGCCTTTTTTGGAAAAGCTTAATTATTTCTACTTTCATTTCCATTGTAATCACTTTTCTCTTCACTGTAGGCTCACCCTGACTTACACTGGACTTTTGCTTTGAAGGTGTAATCCTAAGGGTCAAAGACTCACAAAATTGAATAAAAAAATCACAATGGAAGTGATGCTGTGCAACCACATTAACAATGAGACTGACCACTCACAAAAAAAGATACTATGCCAACAAACTGCTTAGGCTATGTGGGTTTCCTTACATGTGCAGAAGAAACCAGTTAACAAATTATTAATTTAATTATTTAGTTATAAGTTATTGTTATGGAGAGCCTTGGGAGCCTGTCTTTAAGTAAAGAACACTGTAAGTCAGGCTGTCTGTAATCCAGGGACTGCCTGTACTTTTAAATAATTCATGGGTCTCAAAGGAGACTGCAAAGAAAAACAGAAAATATTTTAATTGAATAAAAATGAAAATGTGACATATAAAGTTGAAGAGATATAACTAAAGTACTCCTTAGAGGAAAAATTAGCATTAAATGTTTATACTAGAAACGTCTCACAAAATAAGAAACATTATAACCAACACAACAGAAATACAAAGGATCATTAGAGACTACTACAAGCAACTATATGCCAACAAATAGGAAAACCTAGAAGAAAAATGAATTCCTGGACACATACAACCTACTGGAATTTAACAATGAAGTGATAGAAAACTTAAGCAGACCAATAATGAGTAAGAAGGTTAAAGCAGTAATAAGCAAATCTCCCACCAAAGAAAAGTCCAGGACCTAATAGATTCATTGCTGAATTCTACCCAACATTTAAAGAAAAACACCAAATCTACTCAAACTATTTCAAAAAAATGGAAGAAGGAGGAATACTTCTACCAAACTCATTCTATAAGGCCATTATTACCTTGACACCAAAACCAGACAATGACTATAGACCAATGTCCCTGATGAGTACAGATGCAAAGATCCTCAACAAAATACTAGCAAAAAGAATTAAACAACACATTAAAATGGTCACTCACTGTGATCAAATAGGACTCATCTCAGGGACACAAGGATGGTATAACATACAAAAAAAATCAATAAATGTAACATCGCATCAACAAAATCAAGAACAAAAACCATATGATCATTTCAATAAATGCTGGAAAGCATTCAGTAAAATTCAACATTCTTTAGGAGAAAAACCCTCAACAAATTAAGTATAGAAAGAACATACCTTAATACAATAAAGGGCAAATACGAGAAGTCCACAGCTAACATTAGACTGAATGGGGAAAGCTGAAAGCCTTTCCACTAAGATCTGGAAGAATCAAGGATGCTCAGTTTTACCAGTTATTCAACATAGTACTGCAAGTCCTACCTAGAGGAATTAGGCAAGAGAGAAAGAAAGGACATCCAAATTGCAAAGAAGTCAAATTATCCTTGTTTGCAGAGGACACAATCTTGTTATTCAGAAAAAAACAAAAATTCCACAAAAAAAACCTCTTAGAACTGATAAACCAATTTAGCAAAGTTGCAGGACACAAAATCAACATGCAAATAAAGAGCACTTATACATGCCAACAGCAAACAATCTGGAAAAGAATTCGAGAAAGTCCCATGTATAATTGTTACAAAAAAATTAAAAAAGAAAGCACACCGAATATTTGATTCTGAGGACTACCTAATTAAAAAAGAATTAAAATACCTAAGAATAAATTTAACCAAAAAAATAAAAGATCTCTACAAAGAAAAATATTAAACACTAATGAAAGAAATCGAAGAGGACACAAAAAACTATCAAGGGAAGGACATCCCATACTCACAGACTGGAATAATTAATAATGCAAAGCTGTCTCTACTACCCAAAGTGATCAAAAGACTGAATGCAATCCCTGTAAAAATACTAAGAACAGTCTTCACAGTAAAAGAAAAATAATCCTAAAATTTGTATGGAACCACAAAAGACCCCAAATAGCTAAAACAATCCTGAGCAAAAAGAACAAAGGTAGAGGCATCACACTACCTGATTTCACATTATACTACAAAGCTATAATAACCAAAACAGCATAGTACTTGAATAAAAACAAATACATAGACTAATAGCAAACCCAGAAAGAAATCCATGCATTTACAGTCAACTCATTTTCAACAAAGGCACCAAGAATATATATTGGGGAAAGGATCGTTTCTTTACTTTAAAACAGGTCTGGAAAAACTGGACATCCATATGTATAAGAATGAAACTAGATTTCCACCTTTCAACATGTGCAAAAATAAACTGAAAATGGATTAAACACATTTGTAAGAACTTAAACTATGAAACTACTAGAAAAAAACATTGGGAAAATGCTATAGGACATTGGTCTAGGCAAAGATTTTTTGGGTAAGACCTCAAAAGCACAGGCAACAAATGCAAAAACAGACAAATGGGATCATGCCAAGCTAAAAAACCTTTTGCATAGCAAAAGAAACAAGAAAGTGAAGTAACAACTTACAGAATGGGAGAATGTATTTATAAACTATTTGCTTAATAAGGGATTAATAACCAGAACATATAAGGAACTCAAAAACTTAACTCCATAGCAAAAAACAAACAGAAAACTGTGCTGTCTGTAGAAAGCCTAAAAAGTCAGCAGAGCACCTAAGGAATAAGAGACAGTGCCTATGGCTGAGCATTTTAAAGAAGCAGATGTCTTATCCGTCTGGCTTATCTTAAAAAAACACATGCATCTGAAATGTGGCTATGTCTGCTGCCTCCAGTTCATCAAATCACTGCAGAAAGAGCTCCACAGGGAGGTTTTCCTGTGTCACTTCTGCCCTGTGGTCTCTCTGAAGAAACACATTAGGCCATCTGCCGAGCTGGGGGACCTGGTTTCCAGATCAAAGAACTAGAGCCCCAACTGAGATTTATTCTACAGACGAACCCAAGGATGAGGAAGCTGCAAATAGATATCACCTTGGGTGTGGACACAGCCAACAAACATCTCATCATCTACTTGGGAACGTTTAAAAAGAATAGGGAACAACATGGAGAGAGATTCAACTATGCATTGTATGTCCTGGGCCCTCATCAGTTCACTTCTGGCTGTCATCACTAGAAAGTGAATATGGACAGAAGCAAAAAATGGGATGTGGGAATTTGCAAAGAATCAGCTAATTGATGAGGGGAAATCCTACTCTCTTCAGAACTTAGTTTCTGGACTGTGGATTTGAGGAAAGGATAGCTCTTCTCTGCCAGCACTATGCTCTGACTGATCTCTGAGTGAACCACTGGTTACAATAAGTGGAGATTATCCAGATATTGGAATAATTTTCCTTTAGTGATAGATCCCGTATCTTTACATTCACTAACATTTCTGCTGCAGAGTCATTATGTCTAATTTCTATACATGCAGACACACATGAATAGAAGCAACTAATGATGATCAAGGGTACATGAGTATCTGTCCTGTGATGAAATCAGACATTGTCAGTTCTCCAGTTCATCCTGAGCAAGGGAAAAACACAAAACCATCTATAGGAAGTTAAAGTGTGCTCATAACCAAAGCTAAGAACTTTTCTGCTTGGTACACATGGCACAAAGGTCATTTAATAAATTAAAAACTATACACACACACACACACACACACACTAACTAAGGACTTTATTTCAAACAAAAATTAAAAATAAAAAATTGAGAGCTATTTCCCTGGGTGTGGGGAACGGATGAGGGTAAGGAACTCCCATGGCTAGGCCATATCCTCATACATGGGAGGGGCCGTGGTAATTCCTGTCCTTGCCCCTGCAGTAGGCACCTCAGCAGGTGCAGAGCCCACCTGTCAGGGGAACTTAGGCTAGGGCCAGTTCCTGGGAGGGGCACAGTTGGGCAGTAGCCTGGCCAAAGGCCAACCACAGGATTAAGTCCTAAGTGCCAAAGCCTACTCGTCCCCCCTTCTTGGGACTCAGAACAGATGAAGTAGGTGGCCTGCAGAGAACCTCTCAGATCCAGACAAGAAGACAGGCCCTGGCGTCCCTCACATTCATCTCCTCTGTTCTCTGGAGGGCAGTGAGTCCTGGAGTCAGTCAGGTGGTAATACTGACATAGCGCTGGAGGGCAGGGAAGCCCTAGCAAGTCTGGACCCAGAGCTGGCTCTCCCACCCGCCGGCAAGCTCTTGCCTGTTACCACATGATCCTTTGTATTTCTTGCCTTCCATTTCCCTCGAGTGGATGTTTGGGCAGGTGGTTTCCTGGTTTTGGGTTAAAAACACTAATTATATTAATTAGAAAAAATATATAAAAAATCTAAAATAGTGTTATGATGTTTCTTTGGGACTTATTTTTTTTTTTCTATTCTGATAAATATTTTGAATTTTCAAATAAAAATATCATCCCCCCCACACACAGAAAGATCGACAAAAGACCAGAATGAATAAATGCTTTGGGAAACTGAAGCAGGATGACTGCTTGAACCCAGTAGTTAAAACTGGCCTAAGCAACATAGTTAGACTCCATCTCTAAGAAAAAAATAATTAATAAATGCTAGTGAGAATGCAATGAAAAGGGAAGACTTGCACACTGTTGGCGAGAATATAAAGTAGTATAGCCAGTATGGAAAAGTGTATGGGGATTCCTGAAAAAACTAAAAACAGAACATATGATCCAGCAATCTCACTAATACTACCTATACAAATAAAAAAAAAAAAGAAAATTTTATACTGAAGAAAAATTTGCATTTCCATGCATATTGCAGCACTATTCACAATAGTGAAGGTATGGAATCAACCTAAGTAACCATAAACAGATGAATGAATAAAAAAATATGGTTTACATAAACAATGTATTATTATCCAATCATAAAAATGAATGAAATCCTGTATTTTACAGCAATACAAATGAAACGAAAGGTCATTATGTTAAGTGAAATAAGCCAGGCATAGAAAGATAAATACGTGGGTCATTATGAAAGTTTTGAGATACAAAAAAAATAAAGAAACATAAAATATGTGCAGACAAAAACAAATGAAGCTTTGCCAGCAACACCAGTAAGCCAAGCAAGCTGAAACTGACTTGGGTGAATCAGAAAGGCTGCTGTTGATTGTGTTTCTCACAAGTAAAACAAAGTAAAACATAACACAGTCTATCTCAAAACTTTGGTAGTATTCCATGCATCGCATTTTCTACTCACACATGGGAGCTAAAATAATGGATCTCGTGGAGGTAAAGAGTAGAATGGCAGTTACCAGAAGCTGAGAAGGGAAGTAGCAAGGAGGAAGAGAAGTTGACTAATGGGTACAAAACTACAATTAGAAGGAGTAAGTTCTAGAATCTGAAAGTACAATTAGAAAATTACAATTAACAATAATTTATTATATAATTCAAAATGGCGGAAGAAAAAAAAAGAATTGAAATGTTCCCAACACAAAGAAAGACAGATGTTTGTAGATGTTTGGTGACAGACATCCCAATTACCCTGACTTGATACACATTGTATACATGTAACAAAATATCAACTATACTCCTACAAATGTACAACTATGATATTTCCATTTTTTTTTTTTTTTGAGACAGTCTTAAGCTGTCACCCTGGATAGAGTGCCCTAGCATCACAGCTCACAGCAACCTCTTGGGCTTAAGCGATTCTCTTGCCTCAGCCTCCCAAGTAGCTGGGACTACAAGAGCCTGTCACAACACCCGGCTATTTTTTGGTTGTAGTTGTCATTGTTGCTTGGCAGACCCAGGCTGGATTCAAATCCACCAGCTCCGGTGTATGTGGCTGGCGCCCTAGCTGCTGAGCTACAAGCTCTGAGCCTGGTATTTCAATTTTTAAAATGCCAATTAAAAATATCAAAGAAGGCGGTGCCCGTAGCTCAGTGGGTAGGGTCCAGGCCACATACACCCAGGCTGGAGGGTTCGAATCCGGCCTGGGCCAGCTAAACAACTATGACAACTGCAACAAAAAACAGCCAGGCATTGTGGCGGCCGCCTGTAGGTCTAGCTACTTGGGAGGCTGAGAGAAGAGAACTGCTTAAGCCCAATATTTTGAGGTTGCTGTGAACTGTGACGCCACAGTACTCTACCGAGGTTGACATAGTAAAACTCTGTCTCAAAAATAAAAAAATCAAAGAAATGAAAAAAGGCTTCAAAACAATAATCTAAACAAACTACCTTTCTTTTTTTTGAGACAGAGTCTCACTCTGTTGTTCCAGGCTAGATGCGGTGGCATCAGGCTCACTCACAGCAACCTCAGACTCCTTTGTTCAAATGATCCTTCTGCCTCAGCCTCCCAAGTAGCTGGAACTACAGGTGCCTACCACAATACTCAATTAATTTTTCTTTCTTCTTTTTCTTTTCTTTTCTTTTTTTTTTAGTACAGGCAGGGTTTTGCTCTTGCTCAGGCTGGTCTTGAACACCTGAGCTCAAGTGATCCTCCAGCCTTGGCTTCCCAGAGTACAGTGCTAGGATTACATGTGTGAGCCACCATGCCCAGCCTGAATGTCTACTTTCAAAACTAGAAAAAGAAAAGCAAAATAAGTCCACAGCAAGGAGAACACAAATAAACTTAACAGAGAAAATATATCATAAAAAATGAAACCCAAGGCTTTGTAAAGATCAATTAAATTGAAAAAATGCCAGCAAGAATGACCAAAAAAGACATAAATTACTAGTAATAAGAATGAAAAGGGAGATAATAGGGGAATTCTATTCTATACCCATAAATTCTACAACTTAATGGACCAGATCATTAAAAGATACATACTGTAAAAACTTACCCAAACTTTTTCCCCCCTTTATACTACTACACTTGACTAGTCTTAAATGAATGAATAATAAAAAATAAACTCATCCAAGATGAAATAGATAATATGAAAAATCTATATATAGTAAAAAATAATATCCACAGTTAAATCCTGAAAAAGAAATCTTAAGTCATTCAAAGTGTCTGTTTAAAGACATTTTAAATAAAGGGGATGTATGAATGGCAAACACATGGAAGGAAACTTGTTTAATATCATTAGCTATTAGAAGAGCCATTAAATGAAAAATCATTATACACTTATTAGGATGACTGAAATAAATGTACTAACAATACCAAGTGCTGACAAGTCTGCAGAGCAACTGCAACTCTCATATGTTGCTAACAAGAATGTAAAAGGGCACAACCACTTGGGCAAACAGTTGGCAGTTTCTCATCAAGTTAAAACACCCACTGCCTTTACTGTCCAGGAATCCCATTCCGAGTTATTTTCCCTAGAAAAATGAAAACTCATGTTCAGGCAAAAACCTATACATGAATATTTGCAGCAGCTCTATTCATAACTCATAATTCTATTCTATTGTTTCCAAAATGGAAATAACTCAAATGTCCCTCATATCTGTGTACGGGAATACTACTAAACAATAAAAAAGAACAAGTTATTGATATGCAACAACATAAATGTACAGAATTAAAGACATTATGCTGAGTAAAAGATGTCAGCGTCAAAATATTACATATTATATTACATGACATTATAGCAACACAGTGATGGAGAGGATACCAGTGGCTGCCCAGGGGGGATGAGTAGAAAGAGTATGACTACAAAGGGAGTAGTAACATAAGGGAATTTAAGGGGTGATCAAAGTGTTCTGTATCCTGATTATAGTGGTGGCAAGAATCTAAACATGTATACAAAGAATGTCAATTTTACTTCAGGTTAATTTTAAAACATAAAATTTAAACACTCAACTTTATCAAAAGTAGATTGAAAATAAATCAACAGAGTTTTAACTCAAGATGTTAGACAAAGAACATTAGAAAAGAAAAGAAAATAATATCAGAAATCAAGAAAAATGTAAACACCAAACAAATGATCAATAAAACCAAAAAACTAGTTTTTAAAAAGATCAGTAGGCTCAGTGCCTGTGGCTCAACGGGCTAAAGCGCCAGCCACATACACCTGAGCTGGCGGGTTCGAATCCAGCCCGGGCCCGCCAAATAACAATGACGGCCGCAACCAAAAACTGGCCAGGCATTGTGGCAGGCACCTGTAGTCCCAGCTACTTGGGAGGCGGTGGCAAGAGACTCGCTTGAGCTCAGGAATTGGAGGTTGCTGTGAGCTGTGATGCCACAGCACTCTACCCAGGGTGATAGCTTAAGGCTCTGTCTCAAAAAAAAAAAAAAATGCCAAAAAAAACTATTTGATAAAACCTAATACCACTCTTGATTAAAAAAAGAAACCTTTTAAAACTAAAGATAGTGACTCCTCTGAAATTTCTGAAAATAGCCTATCAGAGACTTACAAAAACCTACCTGTTGAGTGGAGAAACACTGGCAGCACTACCTTTGAAGTTTGAAACAGCAAAAGGATGCCTCCTATCACCATTATTATTCAACATCATAATAAAACTAGGAAAGTCTAGATATGAAAACTGAAAAGAAAATGGATGTTATGGGCTCAACTGTATCCCCTCTAAAGTTCCTATGTGGAAGCCCTAACTGATAGTATTCACAATGTGACTATATTTAGACATAGGACCTTTAAAGAAATAATGTAAGTTAAAATGAGAACCTGGATTAGGGTAGGTCCTAATCCAGTCTGATTGCTGACCTTATAAGAAGAGGCAATTAGGCTGGATTTGGTGGCTCACACCTGTAATTCTAGTACTCTGAGAGGCCAAGGTGGGTGGATCACTTGAGCTCAGGAGTTTGAGACCAGCCTGAGCAAGAGCTAGACCCCATCTCTAAAAACAGCCAGGCATTGTGGTGAGTGCCGTAATCCCAGCTACTTGGGAGGCTGAGGCAGGAAGATCACTTGAGCTCAAGAGTTTGAGGTTGCTGTGAGCTATGATACTATAGCACTCTATAGAAGGTGACAAAGTGAGACTGTCTCAAAAAAAAAAAAAAAAAAGAAGAGGCAATTAGGACACATAGACATTAGAGGCATGTGTACACCATGTGAAGAGGCAGCAAGAGGGAGGCCATCTGCAAGCCAGGGAGAGATCCCTTAGGAGAAACAAATCCTGCCAGCATCTTCACTTTGGACACTCAGCCTCAAGAAATGTAAAAAGCAGAAATTGCAATGGCACCTGAGTCCAGGGCTTAAAGTTACAGAGGATCCACTAATGCTGGGTGCAAATTCCAATGGCTCTGACTGGGCAAGGATTATTATTAAGACAAAATCACATAGATTTTGAGAGATACACCCCTAATCTCTTTTTCTTAAATGCCCTATTATTTTTAGTGTACAATTTTTCAGGACACAAAAGGTTTTTCAGGAATGTATACGTTCCATTGTAACAGAAAGACCTCTGATGAAAGATGTCAATGTCCATAAATTAACCTACAAATGCCTTGTAATCCTAATAAAATGGACTTTGACAAGCTGATTTTAAAATCCATCTGGAATAGAAAAGGATGAACAGCCTCAAAATTTTAGAAAAATAAGTAGTGAGTTCTCTCCTTGTTAAATTGCCTTTCCAGTGTTGCTGGGCAAAGTAGAAAGGGGAAGGGGGAAGTAGAGGCTGAGTAAACTGTTTCTTCTGTAAGAACTGATTAAACGAGGTCCAGGTGTCTTGACTGTAGGTCAATGTGACTGACTGTTGAAGGTAGGGTAGGTGTCCAAGAGAAGTTGGCAAGTCTCTAAGATCAGTCATAGCTTAGTTCAGAGATAAGTGTTTTGCTGAGCATCTGTGCTCTCCTCAGTTCCAAAGCAAGGTCTGCAGAGGAGATGTGTTCTACCAGAAACAAGACCTATATTAACTAACCTACATGGTATTATCACAGAAATAGACAAATTGATTTATGAAATGGAATAATAATATATAACATATAATACCATGTACTGGACAAAGTTTTAAGTATTTTATATGTTATTTATTTAACTCTCCCAACAACCAATGAGGTAGGTACTCTTATCACAGAAAGCCCTAGCGAAGTTAACTAGAACACCCAAGATCCAAAGCTATTAAGACACAGAACTGGGACTAGAGTAGAAAAATAAATCCACATATATACAGGAATTTAGCTTATAACAAAGTTAGAACTTAAAACCTGGGATTAATGATGAACTAGTCAATAAATGGTATTGGGGCAAGAAGACTATCCACATGGAAAAAAAATAAATTCCCAATTCATAAGACTTAATTCTTGATAAGCAGTTAAAATTTTACCTCTTATACAAGCTTTAAGTAAAAATATAAAGCCTGGGCTCGGCGCCTATGGCTCAGCGGGCTAAGGCGCCAGCCACGTACAACTGAGCTGGCAGGTTCGAATTCAGCCCAGGCCCGCCAAACAACAATGATGGCTGCAACCAAAAAAAAATGGCTGGGCGTGGATGGATGGCTGCAACCAAAAAATGGCCGGGCGTTGTGGCAGGCGCCTGCAATCCCAGCTACTTGGGAGGTGGAGGCAAGAGACTCGCTTGAGCCCAGGAATTGGAGGTTGCTGTGAGCTGTGATGCCGCAGCACTCTATCCAGGGTGACAGCTTGAGGCTCTGTCTCAAAAAAAAAAAAAAAAATAAAGCCTGCCTACTCAAAATATAAAATACAAAAAATTATAAAGATAACTATGTAAAACTTAAAATATTCTACATGCTAGAAAGCACCATAA
>CAUYRH010150381.1:0-51162 GCA_963574655.1 Perodicticus potto | reverse complement strand
GGCGCCTGTAGTCCCAGCTACTTGGGAGGCGGAGGCAAGAGACTCGCTTGAGCCCAGGAATTGGAGGTTGCTGTGAGCTGTGATGCCACGGCACTCTATCCAGGGTGACAGCTTGAGGCTCTGTCTCAAAAAAAAAAAAAGATTGGTGGTTATGCAGGGCTCAGTCCACTTGCAGAGACTGGAATCCTATCCTAGGAGCATCCAACACTGAAAACCGGTAATGGCTGTGAACCATCAAGAACAGCAACTTTTCCACCAGCTGCTGCCTTTAAGTCTCTGTGTGGGTTGGGGAGGCTGAGGCTCTCAGGTGGAGTTAAACAAGGAGAGCTGGAAGCAGGGTTTTGAGACTGGATGATGGTGGAGGTGCCATGCATGTGGGCAGAGGGCAGCAGGTTTGCCCATTCACAGACTGGAGCTATGGAAGGACTGGTGGTCTCTCTCCTATGTGGGTTTCGTTTAAGAGACCTTGAGAACAATGCAGTGTCCATCTACTCTTTGGGCAGGGCCCAATGCCACTTGCCAGTCTGTGGTTAATGAAAGCGGTGGAGAGGAATTCTGGGAAAGGGAGAAAGAAAGCTGATTCGCCCTTTGTCTGCATGTCCTTGTATCTTCTGTTGCTACCACGAGAGGGTGCAATTGTCCAGCAGAACCGACCTCAATCCCCACGCCCTCTCCTGTGTGGGCAGCTGGTAGCTCTCTATCTTTTGAGCTGAGCAGAGCCAGCATGTATATACCCCTCCTTTGCAGGTTAAAAGAAAGTCTGGGGGCGGGAGGCTCAGGTTGGGGCAGTCCTGAACTGTGTGGGGCAGCCAGGCAAGGTGGGGCAGCTGAGGAAGAGCAACTGGGAAGAGCAGACTGTATCTATCTCTGTCTTGTGTTGTCTCCAGCTTGCTGGGTGGTATCAAAAAAATCCTTATTCTTGATTTTGGTTCCATCTACTACAAACCACACTACTCTCCTCCAAAAACCAAGATTCTTGCTTTCTTCCCTTTATGCTTCATTTTTCAGGATGTAAAACCTGTTAGGTCTTAAGTGACAGGATGTAGAGCAGGCTAGGATGCTATTGGTCAGTAAAAGCAAAAGCTCTGGCTGCGTAATCTCCTGGAATCTTCTCCCCTTTGGGTTATGGGGCCCTTACCCAGGGCCAACTTACCTTCCACCATCAGTACAACCCACCTGCCAGGCCTGCACAACTTGCCCCATTGCAGATCACAAACTGCTACAGGTCTAGCCTTTGCCACCCTGGGCCAGCAAACAACAGGCAGGAGCCCAGGGACCCCATGTCTAGGGTGGCTTGGGGTGGAAGAGAGAAGCAGAGGAGGAGCTGAAATTGGCATTGGACCCTGGGTTTCTCGCCCAAAGCAAACCCTGAGAACCAGGGATTTATTTAAAGAAATCTTGTCTCCTATTCCTTCAGGCCCAAGTCACTGTGCCCCTGGGAAAAAAACTGATATTCGTACAGGTCTGAATCTCTCTTGCCACATGGCAGCATTTTTGTCCCCTCCCGTCCCCCCCCATCCCCCCACCCCCCGCAGAGCCAGGAAGAGGGACTGAGGAGCCACAGAGCTTTGGGATCTATGGACCTGTGCCATGAGCCAAGGCCTCCCAGGGATTTGGCACAATGATGGGAAGGCCAGGCTGCTGCTCCAGGCCAGCCCTGGGTGCCACAAAGTGGACTTGGGGAACACAGTCAGCATTTCTGTAGCATTTTCTACCACCACAGGCTTTCCCGTTGTGCACACCAGTCATTATTCTTTGCAGAAATCCTGAGCAGTGTGTTCATCCGGTGACTGGCTTGAGACCAACCTGAAGTGGGGCCTTGGCACTCTGAACCTTTTCTTCCTGAGACCCCCCCAAAGCTCCTGCTTTGAGCACAGCTTGCCTCGGTGGTGTGTAGGACGCCGGCTAGTGGAGGATGAGAGCTTCTCTGAGGAGTTCTGCTCTTTGTTTTAAAGGGATCGTGTTGGAGCTATGACACCACGGCACTCTACCGGGGGCAACATAGTTAGACTCTGTCTCAAAAAAAAAGGATAGTGTTGGATCCACTTTCCTGCTGGGACAGTGGAATATTTTGGTCAGACCTACATGCAGTAATTTGTAGTATTGTGAGAACGGTGATTTGCTATAAGCAAAAAGAGCTTAAAGGACGGTGTGGGAAAAGAAGGTAAACTAATCTACCCCATCACACAAATTGTTACAGAGTAGCACAATGTGGGAGTTGCCTAGACTGAGTTTGAATCCTGGTTCTGTGACTTAGTAGTTGGTTAACAAACCAGAGTGCTATAGTTTCTTTCCTTGACTATAAAATGAGATAATTTTGAGTATTAAAGAAAATTAATATAGCATAGTAGTATTGTAGAGTAGCTGACACATAGTACACACTGCATATAAGTTAGTTTCTCTCCCCTTCCATCATCCAGGTTCCTAGGGTTTTTTTCAGAGTACTCCCACACACACACATTGGAGGCTATTCGGGAACAGAAAAGGTTTCCCCTATCAAATGGTTAACAGATCTGTGTTTTCTCCATCAGTTGGAGACTTGGTTGAGACAAGGGCTGTATTTCTCCATTCATCCTGGCGCCTCCCTGAGGTTAGGGACCATGCCTTGGCTGTCAGACTTGGAGCTCTCTAAGGGTAGGTACTGTCTCCGCCATCAGACTCCCCATGTTCGGGACCCTTAGGCAGTAAGCATGGCCAATTAGGATTGAGAATCATTGACTGACCAAGGAGGGCATCTACTAGGCTCTGAAGGTATTTTTCAAAGGTCATGTATGCTTCCCCACCCCATCCCACCCCCAACCTTGGGCTCTTTTTAATCGTAGGCATTTCTGAAGTGGAGACATCTGGAGGGCAGATGCGGAGTTGGCTGGGGTAGGTGAAGGCCTGGGAGGCTGTAGATTCCAGGCACTGACTCAGCCCTCCATGGCACCAACCCCTCGGTGGTTGGGCTGCCTGAGATTGGTGGGCCAGGCCTGGGTGGGCAGTGGTCCCTTACCTTGGGCATAGCTACATCTCAGCAGCAAAGGTCTGAAAGGATCATGGCAGGATTGACCACTTTGAAAAACTGCTTTTTGAAAGCTCCAAACTTCCGTCTAGATGGAGCTTAAAGCATCAGATGAAGCAGGTCACTCTGGGCATGCATGAAAGCAGAATGTGGCCACCTCTTTCTGCTTGAGCTCAGGAGGATCTGGAGGCGGTTGGTGCTGTCTCCTGGGCTGCAAGAGATGAGCAGAGGGAGAGTCTATGGTATTGGTCAACAGGGAACCAGTGAGCCCCCAGGAAGGGAGGTGGGCTCTGAAGTCAGACACCTCAGTCCAGATCCAGGGTGATGTTGGACACATCACAGAATCTGTCTGTGCATCAGTTTTCTATTCTGAAAAGGGTGGATGATAATAGCCCAGGTCAGTGGGCAAGTCTGTAATAATACATGGGAACATGCTTAGGAATCGGTTTTTACCTGAGGATAGTTTTGAGCAGGAAGGATGGCCAGCGCCCTCGATTGAGCTGCCCTGGGCTTGTGGTGAGTTTTAAGGGAGGATGTATGGGGGTGGGGGAGCAAGAGACTAATGAAGAGGTGACAGGATAGTCGGAGGGTCAGACGTGCTCAGCAAGCAGGAATATGAATCAGGGCCTGCTGCCCCTGGTCACGCTTCTCCTGTGCATCCGCCGCAGCAGGAAACATCCGTCCTTCGGACACCGCCACTCAAAGAGCCTCTGGACACCAGGACCCAGCCTGGGTGGTGGAGGGAGCATTAACTCATCCCACCGGTTGTCATTAGCCCAACATTCTTTTCTCTGGTGTAGCCCATCCTGGGAGAAGATACTGGAGGGGCCTGAGGAAAGGCACATAACCGCTATCCCCAACAGGTATCTTGCTGGGGTGCCCAGATGTCTGCTTCAGGTGCCACAGGTACAGCAAGTTAGAGGCCAGGACCCCTCCACACCTGAAGTAAGGAGCAACTTGGAGTCTAGAATTGGGTGCCAGGAGCTTGTGCTCTGGGCCTGAGGTGGCTAGCTGGGGGCTCTGTGACTGACACCCTCTTCCCTCAGGACCTGGTCCCTGTTTCGATGGGTTGTCTCAAGGATTAAGTGAGGCACCACGTGAAAGAGTCACACAAGGCAGAACACTGCCGCCATGACAAGCAGAAGCTTTGCGGGCAGGCAGTCTGGTTGGAACCCGATTCACCATAAGTTCGTCAGCCCTAGCACAGGGCCTGGCTGGTGGTGGGCAGTCAGTTCATACAAGGTCAGACAGCTAGGTTCATGAACTTATCCTAGAAAAAGTGCTGCATACCTCATTGCTGAATATCACTGTGGCGACCATCTTCGAAGAACTCCCCTTGGGAAATGAGGAACTGATGCCAGTGCCTATCCCACCCTAGAAAGCAATTTCAGAGCTCTTTTCCTGGAATGACCATCAGAGCCGTCATCATATGAGGTCTGACAATTAAGTTCTCAAACTTATCCTAGACAAAGTGCTTTGAAGGGTGGCATCAATGCATAGCTTCCTTATGGGAGTACTTCTAAGGTGACTATAGTGATATTCAGCAATGAAGTAGGTAGCACTTTTTCTAGAATTAGTTCACAACCTTAATTGACCTGTATATGTGAAAGAAATAGTTCAGTCTGAGCTCTTCTACTCTTTAGCAGTGTGGCTTTAACCTTTCTTGCCCCCAATGCCCTTACCTACTTACACAGAAATGGATTAGTTTTCTATGCTTCTATAACAAATGGGCACAAACATAGTAGCTTAAAACAACACAAATTTACTATTAGCTTACAGTTATATAAGCCATGAGTCCAACAGGGTGTCACTGGGCTACAATCAAGGTGTCCACATGGCTGCATCCCTTTTTGGAGGCTCCAAGGGAGAATGTGTTTTCTTGCCTTTTCCAGCTTCCAAAGGCCACCCTCATTCAGTTGTTCATGGTTCCTTCTTCCATCTTCAAAGCCGGCATCAGCAGGTCAAGTTCCTTCTTATGCTGCCAATCTCTTGATTCTCTGCAACTGGGAAAGCTTCTCTGCTTTTAAGGACTCATATGATTAGATTGGGCTCTCCCTGATAATCCAAGATGCTCTCCTCATCACAAGGTCCTTAATCTTAATCACATATGCAAAGACCCTTTTGCCATTTATGCTAATATCCATAGCTTCTGAGCACTTGGGCATGGCATTTGGGGTCCATTATTCTGCCCTCCACAGAGAATACTAAGGTCTTATCCTAATGGGTTGTTGGCAGGAATAAACATATGTTAAAAAAAGGTAATATATATAAAGTGACTGGCACATCCTAAGTGCTCAGTAAATATTTGGTTATTGCTATCACCATTACTACGTAAACCATTCAGTGCTTTATAAATACTAGCTCCTAATGCCACTTTCCTAGAATGGTACATGTCCTTGTTTCTGCTGAGCTCGCCGTCACTCTCCCTTCCTGTGCCTCGGTTTCCTCTGCCATCAAGGAGAAGCTGACCCTGCTCTTGGCAGCTCACTCTCCAGGCCTAGGAGGCACACAAAGTTTCCCTTGTGCTGTGTGACAGCGGCTGCCAGCAGCGGGCACAGGGCCCGGCCCACGGCTATCCCAGGGACGCAGTATTCACTGAGATCACAAGGGAACAGAAGGGCCCCTTCTTTGGAGGGCAGAGAGGTTCCAAGCGGATCCCTGCAGGAACTGAACCCCCTCTGTAGCAAAGAATTGCCTTCATTGTGAAGCACCATTGCTATTTGCAAAGCGTTTTACAATCATTTTTATTAGCAGAGCCCCTGAGACCTGAGGATAATAGAAGGGCTGTCACCCACTCCCACCTCTCTGGGGGAAACTGAGGCCCACACAGTTGAAGGCAGGACCCCAGGCCACATGATGAGGTGGATTTGAACTCCAGGCGCCTTGTGGCTTCAGACCAGCATTTTGTCCCTAGAGGCGCCAGGCACCCCCCTTCAGCCCCTAGTGACTGAACTAAACCAAAAATTAACACCCAAATGCCCCTCGGCACCTCTCTTTCAGTGTTTTCTTTAAAAGCCCGATTTGAAATGCAGCCACCCTTTGTATGTCAAGGCTCCGGCTGGTCCTTTCTTTCCTGTCCTGACTGCTCCTCCTTTCCCCAAAGTGCTACTCTCCCCATCACACCAGACCCCCTCCTATGGGCTCCAGGGGACTCCCCAGACCCTCCCAGCAAATGCACTGTCCTAATGGTGACTACCTACTTGTCTGTGCCTTTCAGCAAAGGGCAGCACTTCCCCCAGGCATTCCTCTTGCTCACTAAGTTCTCTGAGAACCCTCCCCATTCCTCATGGTGGAACACCTGGCAGCTCCATCCACATCCCAGTTCACTTTGGAAGCCTGCAGGAGGCCCACTGCATCCAGGAAGGCTTCTTTCAGAACCCACCACCCCCACCAGCCTCCCCATCCTCCCCACTCTTGGCACCACCAAGACTGGCAGCCTCCCCCTGCCTGCCACACTCTGGTTGTGTTCCCCAGGGACCAAGTCTCCCATCAGGAGGGGAGCTCCCTCGAGACAGTTCCCCAACACTCCCACTCCCAGAACTCACACAGCACTTTCTCCCCTTGCCCACCCACAAACACAGGCCCTTCTCCCATGATTCCTTTACCCTCCCTAGATTTTAACTAGTGTTGAGTACCCCCACCTCCATTAACATAGCTCATCATAGAAAAATAGAAAAGCTATAAGTAGGCACACATTGTTTTTCCTTCCAGGTCTGCTGTACGGCAGGTTTGTCTCTACACAATTGGGATCATGCTCTGCATACAATTTTGTATTTCTGCTTTTTTTTTTGTAGAGACAGAGTCTCACTTTGTTGCCCTTGGTAGGCCTCATACAGCTCACAGCAACCTCCAGCTCCTGGGCCTAGCCGATTCTCTTGCCTCAGCCTCCCAAGCAGCTGGGACCACAGGCGCCCACCACAACGCCCGGCCATTTTTTGTTGCAATTTGGTCGGTACAGGTTTGAACCCACCACCCTCGGTATATGGGGCCGGCGCCCTACCGACTGAGCCACAGGCGCTGCCCTGTTTTTCTGCTTTGTTGCTTAATGTTATCTCCAGCATTTTTCCATATCAATCAAAGCTCTGTACACATCAGTTTTAACATTCTTTCATATGTATATACCATAATTTGCTCAACTGTCTATGAGTCCCTCCTCTTCACTTATAACCTCCAAGCTGCAGGGTGCTGACTTCATTAGTCCCTTTTGGAAGTTTGCCCCTCCCTCCTCCCATCCCCAGCTACAGGCAGACAAAAGAGATGACCAGCTGCTCTTCACAGGACTCTGATTAGAATCTTGAACTGGGTGTTGGTTGGAAATCAGCATCACACCCTGCCCACACCCTGCCCCTTCCTGCCTGACAAGATGGGAAAGCCACTCACTGCAGGGGGAGCTGGCAAACATCCTCACCCTGTGCTGGGGAACCAGCTTCTGTTGGTTCAGGGTTACCGCTGATGTTTTTCCTGATGGGGGCTGTCCACAGACTAAAGGGCACAGATTGGGCCAGAAGGAGCTTGTCTTGCAGAGTTAACAATGTGGGAGCCCACTCATGAGAAGATAAGTCACCGAGTGAAGGGCTTAAGAGGTATAGGGGTAGTGTCTGCTCAAGAACCAGCTGGAAGACTGAGGCCAAGGGACCCAGGGCCCTGCTACCTGTGTTGGTTCTATTGATAACATTGCTCAGAGAGGCACCTTGGGGATCCATATGGCATAACTGAACCAGTAATAAGGATCTACTGTGTGTACAGACAATATTAGTGTGCCCAAGGCTGTCAGAGGCATGAGAGAGGGAACTTACAGGTCCCTGGGATCCAGCTTGACCAGTGTCAACCTGCCACTGCTTTCAATAGAGGCTGTGGCTTTCTCCCAGCCCATAGATACCTGCTTTCCCAGTTGTATCTATACCCACAGCCTTCCTTACACACATCCTTTTTGTGAGGTCCCCGGTCTGGTCACACATCTAGAATGTCCTTTTAACATGTGGTAATAGAGCAAGGGGAATGGACCCAAAAGAGGATCCAGACTGGGAGAAGGAGCTCTATGAGTGCTTTAACCAGCTGTGCCATCCAACTGCGGGCCACCATCTCCTGTCCATTAAGACCTTACCATGCAGAGTGAGTACATGACCATCTCTGAGTGCCCACAGAAGTCACACAGTCACAGGCTGCCGGGCTGCGCACCGAAGGAGTAGCTGCAGTGTGGGCATCCCAGGCTGACAAAGAGAAGGAGGAGTGTGGGGGCTGGGGTGAAAAGGCAGTGAGTGCAGTGGGAGGGCCTCCCACTGCTGCCCCGGCTCAGTGATGAACTGGCACTGGCCCAGAGCAAGCCCCTTGCCCAGTTGTAGTCTTTTTTGTCTCTGGCTGGCAGTTTCCTGTGGGTAGATCTGGGCTGTCAACACCAGAATCCTGGAACCCTGGCTTGTCTGTTTCCCATAACACTCAAAGCCACCTTGGTAACCTAGCATCTGCACCCCACCACCACCATTGTACCACTTCCCGAGGCTGCAAACTAAATTCTTCCTGGGTGCTGTGTCTGTTCTGATTTTGGGGTGGTGGCATGTCTGACCATAGTTGGGCCCAGGGCAGTTCCTGTGAGGGGCTCTGTGGCTACATGGACATATATGACCATAAACAAGCTGCTGAGTGGGCTCAGGAAGATTTGATACTGTGGCAATTAGGCACATCGTTTTACTTCCTTGGGCCTCATTTTCCTCAGCTGTAAAATGGGACTGTTATTCATTCATACTTCATGACGTTATAGTAAGGATTCAATAAAATAATTCTAGCAATGCATGTTTGCACAGTGCCTGTCCCACAGTCTGTGCTCAGGAAAGGGGGCTCTGTTGCAGTGGTCTCTGGGTCCTCAGGCTGCTCAGAGACCCTCCTTCTTTCCTAGGGTGGTCTTTCTGGTGTGAAAATCCAGGTGTGCCTCATCTATGCACAGAAGTTTTGGGGTCCCTCTAGGTCAGTGCACTTCAATGGCAGGCCTTGGGAAGGGAGGTCAGACTGGAGAGGTCAGAAGAGGTGGGCCAGGAGCCCAGACCGTTGTGCAGGGTGAGGCCTCCTTAGCTCCCTTCTCCTCCCAGCTACTTCCTGTCAACAGGACACCTGGGGAGAAGCATGTTTCCTCCCTGCTCTGGGCAAGCCCGGGCTGCTCCCCCAGCCTCCAGGACCGCTGATCACAACCACTAGCACCCCTGAGGATGGTGTAGAGTTGGCCAAAGGCTTGCCCAGGTGTGGACAGCCAGCCCTGACCTGAGGTGCTCAAGCCCATCCAGGGGGGATGGCCTCTCATTCTGGCTCCTGTGGCAGCTTTGTGCTAGTGCAAGTCAGCCCAGCCACCTCCTGCTACATCAGGGCAACTGACAGCTGCAGTGGGTCATAGCTGTGGTATGAACTCCCCTGATGCCAGGGCCTCCCTGAACTAGGCTTTAATTTCTAATGGATTTTGATGTTCAAAATGAATGTCACCTCCAGTTCTTAAACCAGACAACTCCAGGGATCTCAAAGCAGCTAGTTTACCCAGCACCAGGGATACTCAAAGGGTGTCACAGACCCTGAGACTGGTTCCCCCATCTTTTCTTCACTTTATTTATTTTTGAGACAGACTTTATTTATTTTTGTTGCCCTTAGTAGAGTGCTCTGGTGTCATAGCTCACAACTCTTGGGCTCAAGCGATCCTCTTGCCTCAGCCTCCTAAGTAGCTGGGACTACAGGCACTCACCACAATGCCCAGCTATTTTTTAGAGATAGGATCTTGCTCTTACTCAAGCTAGTCTCAAACATGTGAGCTCAAGCAATCCACCTCCATTAGCCTCCAAGAGTGCTAGGATTATAGGCATGAGCCATTGTGCCCAGCCTCGTTCTTCACTTTAGAAGTTCTCAAGACATCCTTCTGTCATCCCTCCCTGCTGACATCATATGAGATATTCTAGATTATCAAGGGTATGCTTGCCTTTAAAAATTAGCTAGGGAAACAAACAACAACAACAAAAATTAGCTAGGGAGGGTCCAGTGATGCCGGAGCTGCCCCTCCCTGTACCACCTTGCCAGGGCAGCACCCAAGAGAGGGCCCTGCCATTGTGGGACTACAAGGACCATCAGGATGAAAACAGTTAATCACCTCCACAATGGGAGCCCCTTCCAGTCTCTGCTGGTACAGTTCTCCCCCATTGCTCACCTGTCACCTTCTTCTAAGGCCATGGTGGAGTGGGAAGGACAAAGCCTCTGGAGGAGAGACCCAGATCTCTGAACAGTAGTGGACAAGTATGTTTACTTCTCAGTTGCTGTTTTGCCAGTAAAATAAGATACCCCTTGCCCTGCCTAGCTCATGGGGTTATTGTGAGAATCAAATGAGATAATGTGTGTGAAAACGTTTTAACTGTAAAATGGTGAATGCATTTATTTATTATGGTTAAGAGGCACCATAGCCATCCTGGGTGAGAACTCCTCTGGCCTCTTGTGTGCCCTGATTAAGCTGACCTGAAAAACACCAAACAAAAAAATTGGAGCAGGTGGAAGGAAACAGGTTCTCTCCCTACCTGATTGGAGCCCTTGGCCCACATGCACACTGTCCCCAGGGCTGCTCCTCCTTCCATTCCAGGCCAGACCCCGCAAACCCAAAGATGAAACAACTGCCAGTGTCAGACACCTCCTTCTGGTCATCAAGAGACTGCTCAGCAAGATAGTTCAGAATTTTGTTCCTCTATAGTTTCAGGGGCATCAGGTCACAGCCCCACATCCTTTCCTGTCATCCTGCTGGCTCAGCCAATGAAAAGTACAGATTTTCATGTGGGAAAGGGCTCTCCAGCCAGCCAGCCAGCCAGCCAGCTGGGCCTGCCCTCAGAGCATCTGTCCTTACAGGGGAAGCCGGGACAAGTCTTTAGGGCTGAGTGTGGTAGAACCACCAGAGAAGCCATGGGAACACTTGCCTAGTGTCCCAGGTGTAGAACACAAAGCTTTTTCTCCCTGTTTACAAACTGGCCTGTGCTGGAGAGTCTTCCTGGGCTGACTGAGGTCTGTGCCCAGGGCTGAGGCCAGGGTGTGTGTAAAACCAGCAGCTGCTGCATCCCTCCCCTACCTACTCAGAAGAGGCACCAGGCACCAGCCTCCCTCCCTGAGATCCCTCCTCTGAATGGTGGCCTGTTCCCTGAAGTCCAGGTATAGGAAGATCGGCTATGCAAGTTTTCCATCCCAGCAACCTCAGGCCTGATAACATGGCCTATTTTCTACCATGAGCCCTGCAGCTGCCTCTGCTCTGCTGCTGACCTGGTCACCCCCGTTGCTAAGGCAACAAAACCCTCTCATTTCCTGAGCTTCATGGAATCTCAGCACCCATTTCCGCTGTGTCCACATCCACCTCTGCCAGTGCTGAGGTGCCCTGTGATTGCTTTTGTCCCTGCCAAAGGCTGTGTCAGCCCCGCCAGGTCTGGCAGACATTGATTTTGAAAGAACAGAGTGGGGAACATACCCTGGACGTGAAGACCCTGGTTCCTGGGTCTCCAGGTAGCCAGAGCGACTAAACACACTTGTGACCATAGAGTGGTAAAGGGAAAGTCAGACCAAGCTTCCCAATCTCACTTCCTCCAGTAAAATGGAGGTAGTATTGGGAGTTGTTGTGAGAATTAATAGAGATAACGGATGTGATAATGTACACAGGGTTCATCGTACAGTGCCCAGCAGCATTGGTGCCCCAAGTAGGTAAATGACAGTCCCCTTTACTGCATAGTCATGACAAGCTGTGGAGGACACTGTGTGACTTGCCTGCAGCCAAGCAGAACATATATATTGAACATCTTCCACGTTCCAGCTGCTGCCAGGCTTCAGGTGCTGGAGGGAGTTTGTCACACAGCTGGGGAGCCAGGCACAGACAGAGGGGACCACAGACTGAGCACTCCAGGCCTGTCCCTGACTCTCTGGGTGTAGGAGCCCAGCAGTATAACTGCAGAGGCCCCTCAATTACCCACAATCAAGAACTGGGAGCTTCGCTAGGCATTCTGTTTTGCCTAGAATTGCTTATTAAGACTTTTATTTTTCTGTTGCAGCAAATTTCCCTTCCTAATTTGGTTTTGTTTATCCTATTATTAAAGTGGGATTACATAGAAATTTGTCTGAAGTAAATGATCATCAATGTGTACAAAGATCTAGCTGCAGGAATGTTCTCTGCAAGATTGTTTATCACAGTGGAAGGGTACACAAAATGTGAGTGAGTAACAATACTGGATATGTTAGTGATGCCCTGGTATAGCCATCTAGTAGAACGATGGATACCTAATGTGCCTAATGCACCCATAGGGAATGATTAACTGTTCATTCCTTCACTCAATCATTCATTCCATCATCTATTCAACTAGCATTCACTGAGCACCTTCCAGACGAAAGGTTCTATGCAAGGGAATGTTTTAAGTTCTTCAGAAATGAGAGTGTGATCAGAGATTAAGGAAGAAGAATGAGGAATTTGTGATGGGCTAGTGAGAAAACTGGGGAAGCAGGGATATTTGGACTCCTCGAGGCTGAGGCATGGACAAGTATGATGGCCTTCTGCGGGGGCCACAGCATCTGTATACTACAAAACTGTGGCTCCCAAGCTGGCTTCGATAGCTACTTGGGAGCAGATTTGTGTGGCAGGGAAAGGTCAAGATTTAGAGTCAGAAAGCCTGGGTTTTAATTTGCTAGGCCTTTGTTGCCCTCAGTGACATGGGGACTGTAATGCCTGTCTGATCAACTACTAACAAGTCACTATAACGATCAAATGAGGCAGTTAAGTGGCCTTCTCCAAACTATGCAGAGGTGGACAACAGATATTAATCCTCATTGCTCAAACAGAGCTGGCATGTGCTGCTGGAGTCACTTCTCTTTCTGTCCCACTAGCCATCCCCCCATGTGCCTGTCTACCCTGACTCCCTCCTACTTCATCCCACTCCTGCCCACTGTAGCCCCAGAAACTGGAGTCAGGCACTGGTAGCCCAGCAGCCGGGGGGTGGGGGGACAGCTCCATCTGAAACCGATGTCATCACGGGAAAGGTTCCATAGAAGAGCCCTCCCTTGAAAGTAAATAATCTACCTTTGTTTAAAGGCCTAACATGATGTTCTGTGTGTTGATCAAGCTCAGATTGAATTATACCCGGGCACAGGGCATAATTTACCATCTAGGCCAAACACCCTAACTGATTCAAAGGACACACTGGTTTTACACACTGATGGCAGGACATGAGCAGAGGTGGGTCACAGGGACCTGGGCCTGGAGAACTGCTTTCCCACCACCCAGCTGCTAACTTCAGAGAATTTTTCATTTGACAAGTATGTGTGTGTGTGCCTGTGCACCTGTGCCACATCCATACTCTTTTAGGGGGAAAGAAGGAAGGAAGGAAGGAAAGGAGGGAGGGAGGTAAGGGAACAAAAACAAATTGAGGAGGGGCCATGTGACCCCAGGTAACCCTGCCCCTTCTCTGGACCACTTCTTCCTAGCACAGCCCCCACATAGCTCTTATTCTCTCCCCTGAAGCTCTGTCACACACTGCCTCTCCCCTCCCCTGCCTTGCAGTCAGGACCTTCCATAATGACAGAAGGAGGCCCAAATTGTCTTCTGCTTCAGCCCTGCCTGCTTTTCCTCCTTCCCCTGATGTGGTTGTCCTGGAAATGGCCACAAGAAACCCAATCCAGACCAGCAGTGGGGTGGCAAGCCTCCACAGACTCTGAGAATTCATGTTTCCCAGAAGGCAGCCACTGTGTGGCTGTGTTAGAGCTGCTGTGCGTGGGAGAAGCTTGTTTCAGGCCACTGCTGCTCTGACCCAGCCCTGGGGCCACCCAGTTTCTGCACAACCCAGTCCAGCTTGTTGTGAGATCCTAAGAGAGGCTGTAATAGCATAATGATTGAGAGTGGGGCCAGGGGCCAGATTTGCAGGGTTCAAATCTAGTCTTTACTTACTTGCTATGTTACCTTGGGCAACTTATTTCATGTCTCTGAGCCTCCATTTCTTTATCTATAAAATAAAGATAATAATAGCACCTGTCTCCTAGGGTTCTTGTGATGATTAAAAGAGCTAATATATGAAAAGATGTAGATTGCTGTCAGGTACACAGTAAACACTCAATATATTCTCTATCATTAATTGGTTTGAGATCACAGCCCCCTTTGGGAATCTGATGAAAACTGTCGAGAATGCACATTCCATTCAGTTCAGGGGGTGTCTGGACCCCAAGTTAAGGATCCCTAGTCTGGACAAACTGTGGAGTTCTATTTATAAGCATTTATTGAGCACTCTTCAATGTGAAAGATCAGGCTGGATACAGAGGAGGAGGGGAGAGGTGGCCTCAGGGACTCACCATCTGGTAAGGGAGATAAGATATGTACTACATTCTATAATCTAAAGCAGGGCATGTTAGATTCCCCAGAGGGAGTCAGGTAGAATGCTGGGGAATTACCAGGAGAGAGATGTTATTTTTCTAGAGAGATCTAAGATGGCTCTATAGAGGAGGTTGCATGAGAATTGGACTTTGGGGGATGATAGGTATGGGTTCAGTGGGGAGTAACCATGCAGACAGAAGGCACAGCTGGACCCCAGCTTTTACAGTGGGCGACCCAGAGCTCATGGTGAGCATTTCCACTCTGGACCTTCCTGGGTTTTGTTGGCTAACAAAGGCGCACAACCCTGTTTCACCCCACAGAAACAGAGCTTGTCAGATATAACAGTAACTTATTAAGCTAGCGGGAAGGCTGCAGAACCAAGTTTGGAAAACCTGCTGATTCTGAGGGAAGCTGGTAGCCAGAAACATAGCTCGAGTGATGGCATAAGACATCTGCTTAGATCAACTCTGCGGCCACTGCCAGAAATTAAATGGAGTCGCCAGTGTGCCTGTTGCTGTGGTGTGGGTTCTGACCCTCTCTGGCTCTGTCCATCATCTGCACAGGTAGACTCAGTGTCTCCAGCAGGAGGAAGCTGAGCTGTGAGGCTTGTTGCCAGTCCCCACATGGCTCTGCCTCTGTTCTGATTGAGGCACTCACTGCACTTGCCCAAGGATGGGGCACGGAAGGCAGACAGTGCTGGAGGCCACACACTCTCTGGCATGGAGAGAGGAAAGCTGCCAAGTGCCCTGGCCTTTGTCTAATCCATACCTGGAAAAACTGCAGACACCCAGCTGCTCCCACAAAAGATGCATCTTCCTTCAACCTTGATGGTGCTTTCTTCTTTGAAATCCTGCTGCAGGGTAGCCTGGCTGAAAGTAACTTCACTCTCTCTGTTCTAACATGTTGCTAATCCCTGAGACTCTCAGTGCTTCCCTTTTCGTGGTGCTGAGTTTAGGAAGCAGTTGGGGAGAGAACCAGAGACAGAGAGAGAGAGACAGATGTGTCTTCTTTGAGGTTCACAGTAGTGCCCAAGCCAATCTCAACCTGGTAGCTATCTTCTAGCCTTGTTGCTGTTCTGGCTCATTGATTCTTTGTCTCTTATGTTGGCCTATTAACTACGGAACTGTAGGATCTAGTCCTGTGCATTAGGGAATTTATAGCATTCAATTTAACTCGGTCATGATTTATTGACATTTACCTTTGGAAACACCAAAATCCACTGGACTGGGCAGATCTTGTATTGAATTCTGCCGAGAGAAGGAGTGCCCAGTGGAACGATGAAGGAGTCTGCCCTCAAGTTGCCCCCAGTTTATGGAGGAAATAAATATCTGGGGACCTCTCAGTTTGGAAGAAGAATACAAATCCAAACAAGGACAAATAATCACCTAACGTAAAAAGTGAACGCGAATGCTGAAGGAGCATAGAGTGGTGACTTACCCAAATCCAAGGTGGGTTAGGAACTGTTTCTTTGATAAAATGTTTCTTGAGTTTATTCTGCAGGAAGAAGAGACAGGGACAAATTGTGAAGAGAGAAAGTCTAAACTAGAGCATCTCTTTGCATCTTGGTCTTTAATCACCAAGCACAGGGTATTTCTTCTTGGGTGTCCTTCCTGTGCTTTCACTTACCCTTCTATTCATTCTCGCATACTTTCTACAATTATTATTATTTTTGTTGTTGTTTAGCTGTGGCTTTATTTTTGGAACTGAATGGAATGTGCCTTCCAATGTGAATTGCTTGAGCCAAAGAGTTTGAGGTTGCTGTGAGCTATGATGCCACAACACTCTACCAAGGACGATGAAGTGAGACTCTGTCTCCAAAAAAGAATAAAGCTGATATGCTCATTCATAAAGAGGTTTCTGTGTGAACGTACATCTTCATTTTTCTGGGATGTACAATGTTGGGTTGTGCGATAGTTGCGTATTAAGTTTTTAAAGAAACAGCCACATCATTTTCCAAAGTGGGTGTACATTTTCATCAGCAATGTAAGCATGATTCAGTTTCTCTACATTTTCATATCCATGTAGTAATATCTCACTGTGGTTATAATTTGCATTTCCTTAATGGCTAGTGATCTTCAGTTTCCTCTCATTTGCCTATTTTGTGGTCTATATATCCTCTTTGGTATAATATCTCTTCATGTCTTTTTCCTATTTTCTAATTGAATTGTTTGCTTTTTGACTATTGAGTTTTGGGAGTTCTTTATGTATTCCATATGCTAGTTCTTTATCAGATATGTGGTTGGCAAATAGTTTCTCCTATTCTTTAGTTTGTCTTTTCATCCTCTTCACAGGGTCTTTTGTAGAATAAAAGTTGTAAATTTGATGACGTCTAATTTATCAATTTTTCCTTCTATGGGTTGTGTTTTGTTGTCAAATTTAAGAATTCTTTGCCTAGCCCAGATCCCAAATATGTTTATATTTTTTCCCAGAAGTTTTATAGTTTTATGTTTATTATTTAAGCTCATGATTCATTTGAGTTAACTTTTATGTAAGGTATGAGAATCAGGTAAAGTTTCATTTTTTTGCCTATGGATGTCCAGTTGCTCCAGCACCATTTGTTGGAAAAGCTGTCTATCCTCCATTGAATTATTTTTGCATCATTGTCAAAACTGAGTACAGCATTTGGGTGGGTCTATTTCCGGGTGCTCCATTCTGTTCCTTTCTGTTTAGAGAACTTCCTTTAGTCATTCTTTTAGGGTAGGTCTGCAATGAATTCTCTTAGCTTCCCTTCATTTGAGAATGGTCTTGATTTTCCCTCTATTCATGAAGGATATTTTTTACTGGGTATAGGATTCTGGGTTCACAGTTTTGTTTTGTTTTATTTTATTTCAGCACTTGAAAAATATTGTGCCACTTCCTTCTGGCCTTCAGTTCCTTATGAGAAATTTTTTTCTCCTATAGATTAAGGTTTCCTATTTCTCTGGCTCCTTTCGGAATTGTTTCTTTAACTTGCAGATGTCTAATTGTGATATATCTTGCTATAGACTGTTTAGGTTTATCCTATGTGACATTTGCTCAAAGTTGTGAATCTGTAGGTTTATGTATCTTGCCAACTTTGGGTAGTTTAGAGTACATTTTAGCACCATCTTCTTTCTTTTCTCTTACTAGGACTCTAATAACATGAAAGTTAGATGTTTTTGTTGTAGTCCTACTGCTCCCTAAGGATCTGTTCTTTTTTTTCATTCTATTTTCTTTCTGTTATTTATATTACATAATTTCTGTTTTTTTTTTTTTTGAGACAGAGCCTCAAGCTGTTGCCCTGGGTAGAGTGCCTTGGCATCACAGCTCACAGCAACCTCCAACTCTTGGGCTCAAGTGATTCTCCTGCCTCCGCCTCCCAAGTAGCTGGAACTACAGGCACCTGCCACAATGCCCGGCTATGTTTTTGGTTGCAGCCGTCATTGTTTTTGGCGGGCCCAGGCTGGATGTATTTGGCTGGTGCCTTAGCCTCTTGAGCCACAGGCGCCCAGCCAGTTTCTATTGTTCTATCTTCTAGCTTTTCACTGATTCTTTGTTCTTTCTCCTTAATTCTACTGTTGATTCCATTCACTGAGCCTTGTATTTCCATTTTAATTTTTCCAGTTTTAAATTTTCCATTTGGTTCTTCTTCATAGCTTCTATACTTTTCTCTTCATTACTACTGGGCTGAGGGTGGTAGTTCCAGCTCCCTACTTGGTCTCCCCTGATACAGAGCTGAGGGTGGCTTCCTTACCTCTGGGTGGTAGTCTCTTCTCCAGGCCTCTTTTGACACCCCACTATGGGAAGGGAGAAGGGTACCTCATTACCGCATGATGATGGTGAAAGTCCGGGCTCCCCGTATGGTCTTCATTGACAGTGAATGGCCTTATTACCAGCCAAAGAGGATAAAAGTTCAGCTCTCTACTTAGCCTTCTCTGACACCAACCTGGGGGGTGTCACCACACCTCACCACAGTTTGGCTCCCCATGTGATTTTTGCTGGCATGAGCAGAGGTGAGAACAGTTTTTTCTATAGTGCTTGGCTGGAATGGAGCAATTATTATCAAAAAGTGGCTAGGGGGTGACGCCTGTGGCTCATCAAGTAGGGTGCCAGCCCCATATACTGAAGGTGGCAGGTTCAAACCCGGCCTCGGCCAAACTGTAAAACAAAAATAGCCGGGCATTGTGGCAGGCACCTGTAGTCCCAGCTACTCAGGAGGCTGAGGCAAGAGAATCACCTAAGCTCAGGAGATGGAGGTTGCTGTGAGCTGTGTGCCGCCACGGCACTCTACCGAGGGCAATGAAGTGAGACTCTGTCTCTACAAAAAAAAAAGAGGCTAGGCTGCCACTTCCCTGGTCTTTGGCTAGAGAAAGCAGGCTTTTGCTGAAGAGTGCTTTGTTTGTGCCCATTGGTGTTTCTGGGTTACTGAATTCTTTAGCTCTCCATGTGTAGAATTCATGAAGCAAAAAGAAAGCCCAGAGACCTTGGCATCATGTTGTTTCTTGAGTCCCAGGATCTCTGGCCAATCTGCTTTTTTCTCTCCACCTTTCAGTCTTCTTACATTTGCTTTATATATAATGTCCAGGGTTTTTGGTTGTACTTTTTCTTTTAATTGAAAGAGAGTCTCACTTTGTCACTCTTGGTAGAGAGCCGCAGTCTCATAGGTCACAGCAACCCCAAACTCTTGGGCTCATGCGATGCTCTTGCTTCGGCCTCCCTAGTAGCTGGGACTACAGGTGTCCACCACACCTGGCTATTTTTTTTCATTGAGCAGGCCCGGGCCAGGTTTGAACTCACCAGCCCTGGAGCATGTGGCTAGTGCCCTAACCACTGAGCTACAGGGGCCCCTTTGGTTGTACTTATTGAGAGGAATAAGGAAAAGTACTTATACTAGTTAGGGTTCAGAAAAATAGAACCAATAGGATATAGATATAGACATATGAGAGAAGATTTACTCTGGGAATTGGCTCATGAGATTATGGAGGCTGAGTAGTCCCATGATAGGCTACCTGCAGGCTGGAGAACCAGGAAAGCTGGTAGCGTGGCTCAGTTCAAGTCCAAAGGCCTCAGAGCTAGGGAAGCTGATGGTATAGCTCAGAGGCCAAAAGCCAGAGAATTTTAGGTTCTGATGTACAATGGCGAGAGAAGATGGGTGTCCTAGCTCTAGGAGAGAGAGAAAGAGAGCAAATCCACTTTATTTCTGTCTTTTTGTTCTGTGTCCTCAGCCAACTGGATGGTGCCCATCTACATTGAGAATGGATTTTCCTTACTCAGTCCCCTAATTTAAATACCAGTCTCTTAGGGAAATGCCCTCACAGCTTACCCAGAAATGCTTTACCCCTTATCTGGGTATCCCTTAATCTAGTGAAGTAGACACCTAAAATTAACCATCACATTCCTCCCAGAATTTTTTTTTTGAACACCTAGTCAGTGCAGGTTAATTTTTTTTCAAAGAGCTCAAAGTCTAGCCAGTAGATTAAATACCATGTTCTCAGTATTAGAATATGAGGTATTCTGGAGGGTTGAAGGAGGTAAGGGTCACCACCCTGCCTGAGATGGGGTGGGAGCAAATATGGCTACTTAGAGGAGATAGGTTATGCTTGAGCTAAGCTTTGAAAGATTAATAGATCTCTAGAAGGACACAATAGTAGAGGGTATTCCAGTAGGGAACACAGCAGGTCCAAAGGCCAAGAGGCATCAGACAGCACGAGAGTTCAGAAAACTCACCACAGGTTGTTCGTTGTGGCCAGGGCATGGTGTAGGAAGGTAGTGATGTGATAAAACTGGAGAAGATGGCAGAATGGGGAACGAGTAGAGACCAAATCATAGAGGATATTATTGGCAACACCTTAAAGGGTTTTTTTGGTGCACCACCATGCATAGGTAATTTTTTAACTTTTTAGAGTCAAGGGTCTCTCTATGTTGCACAGGCTGGCCTCAAATGATCCTCCTGCCTTGATCTCCTAAAGTCCTGGGATCACAGGTCTGAGCCACCACACCGAGCCCTTGAAAGGGTTTTAAGCATGAAATTATCAGATTTGTGTTTCTGAGTAGTCATCCTGGGATGGGCAAGGCAGGAAGTGGAGACCAGTGAGTAGGTTTATCATTATGGTTCAAGTAAGGATTCTATGTAGATGGCGGTGGTGGAGATAGGTTGCAGGGATGAACTTGAGAGATATGTAGGAGAGATAAGAATCCCTGAGTGCAACAGATGAGGGAGAAAAAGGGAGCTTGGCTTCTCGGCTCAGTAGCCCCAACTGAGAAAACGAATGTCAGGTTTTGAGAGGGAAGGGAAGGAAATGAGTTCAGATTTACATGTGTTGAGTGTTGTCTATGAACAGTCAGTCCAGTGAGAATGTCAGACGGACAAGTCTCAGCAGAGAAGTGGAAGCCAGATAGACACAAAATTTAATCATCACACAGAATTAGCAGTTGAAACCACAGAGCTTCCGGAGAAGGCTTTAAGAAATTAAAAAAAAAAAAAAAAGGCTGAGAATAGAGTTGCCATCCTTTGGGGGTGGCTGGCAGAAGGGGAGCTGTGGAGGACACTGTGTGGACCCTGAGTGGGAGTTGTAAGAAGGGCAGGGTGAGGCCAGTCATGTGTTTGTGTCAGTCAGTGTGGGGACCAGAAGCCGCTTCTCAAGTTTGCAAGAGAGGAAACGTAATGCAGGGAACTGGCTACATGAGAGAACAGAGGAGGAACCCAGTAGGGTGACAGGGACCCTGTGGAACCTCAAAAGGCTAGTCTGAGAGAGTCTGGGGGCCCTAGGGAAACTCAAGTATCTCTAGAGGCATCTGGAATAGAGAGAGAGGAAGAGAAACCCTTGGCTTTTCCCAGGAGAAGCCAGGAGCCAAGAGCTAACTGACTCAGGGCCTGGGGACATTCAGCCTACGGGAGCCAGCCAGTCTCCAGAACACCGATAGCAGTTAGGGAATGGTGAGGAATGGGCACCAAGGCAAGGCCCAGGGCTGGCGCAGAGGCCAAGGAACTGGGAAATTCAAGAAGGGAGTATTACTCTGCAGTGTCCGTGTCTCAGAGAGGTCCAGTGTCCCCAGGGTTGGGAGATTAGGTGAGCACTGATGATCTTAATTAAGGCAAAGTGCTGAGGTTCAGCCCCAGGCTGGTCAACAGCCCCTGCTTCCTGTCTGCAGAGCTGCTGGCCAGAGGCCTCATCCATGACACCTTTCAATGAACTAGACCGGATCCCAAACACAATGGCGCTCTTTCTGAAATCTAAACTCACACCCCACTCCCTGATCTCAGTGCTTATCCTTGCTGCTCCCTATTCTGTTAGCTTTTGGTGATTGTGTGTACAGCATCCCTCAGCATCCCCTGCCACAGTCCTGAGCTCTGGGCCTGAGCCCTGACATTGTGAGGCTCAGCCCATCCTCTGACTGTCCAGGGGTCTGAGCTGGGCCAAGCACGATGCCTGTGCACCCTCCGGGCTCAGCCTGTTTGGTGGCTTCTCAGACTCCTCCCTGCCTGGCTGATTTCTTTGTGTGCCTCAGCCGGGCTCATGCTGCGCCAGGCTCGCCCGCATTGGTATAATAGCCCTGATCTCTGTGCTTGTCAGAAAGGAGACAGCAGGGGCAAGGCCCCATCCAGGGCTCATCGGCCCCTGCACCCCAGCTGTGTTAATTGTCCAAGTCCTCCGACAAGCCGACCCTGTTTCCCATCTGCAATTAAGACAGAAAGCTCGTTATCTCTCCTGCTCCCATTATCTACAGACTCTGCTGAGGGGCTTTTTCTCAAGAGCAGCACCTGCAGAGGCCAAAAGAGGTTGGCATTAACTCCTTCATTGCTAGACTTTGGGAGTTTCTCAGCCAGAGAAAATGGGTGAAGGAAGCAGCTAAGCCCTAAGGAAGGGCTGCACATGGAGGCCTGGCAGGGTTCTGTTACAGTTCCCTGGGTGACTTTGAGCAAACAGTTGACCTTCTCTGAGCTTTCAAAATCCTCCCTTCTCCTTTCTGCCCAGCGAAGCCATGGACATGAGTAAGAAACTGTTCGACTTGCCGGCTCCCTTGAGTAACTGTACAAATCTCCAGTCTTCTATTATCATAGCTAATAGTACTTCCAATGAAGTACTTCCAATAGTCAAAATTCAAGTCTCAAGATAAAGCATATAAAAGAGTGGTATTGGGTTCTGGAGGAGAGGAGCCAGTCAGGGCCTTGAACTGCCTGAAAGGACTCGGATTTACCAGGATTTACTAATCTCACTTTGCAGTGTACCCTGCAGTGTGCCATCACTTAATTTGTCTGTGTTCTAGTTTTCTCCCCTAAAAAATTAGAGAATCCAAGTGGATAATCTCCAAGATCCTTTCCAATTGAGAAAATCTCACTACCTATGATTATTCTTCTATATGACACAAATTGAGAAGGAAATTAGCATGTACTGAACCCTTAGTATGTGGCAGATCTTTTCTTGTTTTTTTTTTTTTGCTTTGTTTTGTTTTTTGAGACTGAATCTTACTTTGTCAGCCAGGTGAGAGCTATGGCGTCAGCCTAGCTCACAGCAACCTCAAACTCCTAGCAATCTTCCTGCCTCAGGCTCCCAAGAAGCTGGGACTACAGGTACCTGCTACGACACCCAGCTAATTTTTTCTATTTTTAGTAGATGAGGTGGCTCCTTCTTGCTCAGGCTTGAGGGATCAGAGTGCTAGGATCACAGGCATCAGCTATTGTCCCTGGTCCAGATCTTTCACATATATCCTTATTTTCATTTTAAGTTTGAGAGCAAAATAAAGTTCAGAGAGGTTAAATAAATTGTCCAAGGTCAAACATCGAGCACCTGGAGGACTCTAGTTTCAAATCTACATCTATGTGGCTGTAAAGTATTGCTCTTTTCATGACCCCACATTTTAAGAGGCTACCCATCTGCTAGTTCCTTACAAGACAGAGCTATGTATAGTGGAGAAAAATTAACCTAACTGGAAACAAAGAATCTGGATTCTGATCCCTTCACTTCTCTGGAGTCATAATGTGTTTAGGAAAGAAATAGTTAAAATGAGACTTAGTCTTCCTCTGGTCTCCCTGTGTGACTAAGAGATTGCCTGAGATATATGTACATTACTTTTTTTTTTTTTGAGATAGAGTCTTACTCAGTTGATCTGGGGTTGAATGATGTGACGTCATAGCTCACAGCAACCTCCAACTCTTAGGCTCAAAAATAGCCGGGCATTGTGGCAGGCACCTGTAGTCCTACCTACTTGGGAGGCTGAGGCAAGTGAATTTTCTTGAACCCAGGAGTTTGAAGTTGCTGTGAGCTATGACACCACGGCACTCTACCCAGGGCAACAAAGTAAAACTCTGTCTCAAAAACAAAACAAAACAAAAAAAAAACTATTGGGCTCAAGCAGTCCTTTTGCCTCAGCCTCCCAAATAGCTGAGACTACAGACACCTGCCACAATGCATGGCTATTTTTTTTTTTCTTAGAGTCAGGGTCTCACTCTTGCTTAGGTTGATCTTGAACTCCTGAGCTCAGGCAATCCATGTGCCTTGGCCTCTCAGAGTGCTAGGATTACAGGTGTTAGCCACAGAGTCTGGCCTACAGACTTTTTTTTTTTGAGACAGAGTCTCACTAAGTTGGGCTCTGTAGAGTGCGGTGGCATCACAGCTCATAGCAACCTCAAACCCTTAGGCTTAAGTGATTTTCTTGCCTCAGCCTCCCAAGTAGGTAGGATTATAGGCGCCTGCCACAACACCCGGCTATTTTTTGTTGTTGTTGTTGTTTAGCAGGCCCCACCTACCTCAGGGTATATGGCTGGCACCCTAACCACTGAGCTACAGGTGCCAAGCCTGGCCTACAGACTCTTAAAGACAAAAAGTTTGTAAAATCTTAAGACATTGGATTCTTGTTGCCATCTGAGTAAACAGAGGCCCCAAAATGGAACCCAGCTGTTATGTCAATGGCAGGCCTCCGTCCGGGGTGTGCTTGTGTGCAGCAGGGCCCACTGCAGCTTGACAAGAACCCTCCTGAGACCATTTCAAAAAACTATCCAAAGCTCAGCCTGTCAGTCCAGATGACAGGCTGGGATAGTACAGACGCTCCACCAAGGTTTGGATTCTAGACCTATGGCTCTGTTAGCTAATCTGCTCCTGAGTCATCCAGAGAGAGGGACCTGGGGAGAGTCTGGAGCAGACAGCGAAGGAGGTCGTCAAGGAAGCTCTTAGTCAGCTGGCAGGAGTCCAGATCCTGGCACACAACAGACAGAAGGACAGCCCCTGCCTTTCTAAACCAAGAACTTACAAGAGGGAGAGAGACAGACCTACAATACCTTCTCCGGAAGCAACCCACTGAGGTCCTCCCATCTAGCTGCAGCCTCATGCACGACTGTTGAGACACATGTTTCCTGCCTTGAGTTCTCCATTTGGATAGTTGTCCCAGGGCCTAATCTTCTCCCCAGTCTCCTGAACTTTTGGTGGGACTTCATCCATGAAGTCAGTCCCTGAGCTGGATCTCTCCTGATAGGATTCTGAATTTCTAATGCCTCATCTTCTACTGAGAGCTTTTTTATGGAGTACAGAAAGCACTGAAAGAGGAAAACCTCCGGGACGGCACCTGTGGCTCACTGGGTAGGGCGCCGGCCCTATATACTGAGGGTGGCGGGTTCAAACCCAGCCTCGGCCAAAAACTGCAAAAAAAAAAAAAAAAAAGAGGAAAACCTCAGAACCTGCTCTCTGGCTTCTTGCAATATATCTTGTGAGGAGGGATAAGATGATGAAGAAGGCCCAGAGGTAGATTCCTGTGGCCAGCTAGGTTTTGGATGTGCTGTGAAATCCATTTGTCTTTAGGAATTTTGATCTGCATTAACATAGAAAAAACTCTGAGAGATCCCCCGTTCACAATCAAACAACCATAAAAAAACAACTAACTTGGGCTGCGCCTGTGGCTCATCGAGTAGGGCGCTGGCCCCATATACCGAAGGTGGCAGGTTCAAACTCGGCCTCAGCGGAAAGGGCAAAAAACAGAAAAATAGCCGGGCATTGTGACAGGCGCCTGTAGTCCCAGCTACTCGGGAGGCTGAGGCAGGAGAATCGCCTAAACCCGGGAGTTGGAGGTTGCTGTGAGCTGTGTGACGCCACGGCACTCTACCGACAGTGTACTCTGTCTCACTTTACAAAAAAAAAAACCTCAATTTAAAAATAGGCAAAAGGTTTGACTGGACAGTTTTCCAAAGAAGACACATGAATGGAAAATAAACACATGAAAAGATGCTCCGTATCAGTAGTCACTAGAGAAATGCAAATCAAAACAGGAGATACTATTTCCCACCCACTAGGATGGCTATTATCGAAAAGATAGACAATAACAACTTGGCAGGAACATGGAGAAATTAGAACTCTGCACGTTGCTGGTGGGAATGTAAAATGGTACATCAGCTTTGGGAAACACTTTGGCAATTTCTTAAAAAATTTAAACATAGAGATAGCATTTGACCCAGAGTTCCACTTCTAGGTATATACCCAAGAGAATTAAGGACATACGTTCATACAAAACATAGCAGCAATATTCATGATAGCCAAAAAAGGGGAAAAAACCTAATAACCGATGAATAAATAAAATGTGATCTATACATTTCAACCCTGTCTATGCATACCATGGGTTATTCATCCATAAAAATGAATGAAGTACTCACACATGATGAACCCTGAGACTATTATGCTAAGTGAAAGAAGCCAGAAAGATTTATATGAGTTTTCAGAATGGGCAAATCCATGAAGACAAAGTAATTTAGTGGTTGCTAGAGGGTGGTGGCAAGGCAATACAGAGGGACTGCTATTGGTTATGGGTTTCTTTTGGGAGTGGTGAAATGTTTTGAAATTAGATAGTAGTGATGGTTGCACACTTTGTGAGTATAATTCTTTAAAAGCCAGTGAATTATATGCTGTAAAAGAGTGAATTTTGATACATGTGAATTATATCTCCATTGTTTAAAAAAGAAACCTATTTAGCCCAGCATTTCTCTAACATTGAATATAAACCCCCTTTTGCCCCAGAGCACCCATTCATGTCCAGCGGAAACAGTTAAAAACAGAGAAAGATCGAAAATTCCCATTTAACAGATAGGGAAAGGAGAAGGAAATTGACATCTGAGCCTCAATTTCCGCTTCCGGAAAGTGAGGATCACAATGCTTAGTACCTTGTAGGGTGATATTAAATGAGTTACTGATATATAAAGTAAATGCCTGCCCGGTAAATGTTGAAAAATGGTTGTCATTATCAGAGCACATATGGGATGGTCACCAAAGATATGTTATATAACTTGATCCTATAAGGAAGACATTATTATCTTTATTTCACAGATCCAGAAAGCAAGGTTCGAGATGGGGTGATTAGTAAGCACCCAAGGCCATGTTACTAGCAAGGAGTGGGGTAGGAAGTGTAACCAGGGCCCTCTGATCTCAGCCTGTGCCCTCCACAAGTCTCCATCTCCTTCTCAGTTTCATTCTAAAATCTCTCCAGCTACCTAGTCCCTGGAAACTTTCTTTCTTTCTTTTTGGTAGCTTTATCAAAGTATAATTTACATGAAAGTAAAATTCAATGAGTTTTGACAAATGTTTATAGTCGTTTACATTATTTCAAACATTTCTTCTTTCCAAAAGGTTTCAGTCAATCCCCACATCCCTGGTTCCTGGCAATCCTTGGCTTGTTTTTTTTTTTTTTGACACAGGTGTTAATGACTTTGGGAAGCAAGGTGCCCAGGCCCAGCTGGTGGAAGGGCTGTGGGGGAAGCTGTGTTTGGGTGGGTGAGGCACGTACACAGCTGGGAGTGGAGCATCTAGGCAGCAAGCCAATGATTTGGGCCAAGTCAGCCAGGCATCTCGCCTAGAGGAACTACTTTGTACTCTTTTCCAGTACCAAAGAGTGGGTAGAAATGGGTGGCCAAGTGGAATGGGGTGCTGCATACTGGGTGGGCTAGGTGTTAGGAAGGCCATCTGCACCTGTTCTGTAACTGACTCACAGGGACCGAGGCATGCAGACCAAGACTCGTCTTCCTAATGACCACCCAGCCCCACCTGGGGCACTGCCCACCCTTCCTCTTGCTTTGCTTTTTTGCATGTATCCCAGCATGTAACCTGCTACTTTTCTGCTACTTTTCTCTTTTCTTCATTGGCTCTCTCTACTAGTGTGTGGCCAGCTCTGTGAGGATAATTTGGGGCTGTTTTGTTCCCTGCTGAATTTCTGACCCTTAGAATGGTATCTGTCACAAAGTGGACACAACTGACTGAATCAATGAATTGTCCCACCTTCTCCTTTTCCTCTTTTGTAAGATGAGGATACTGTATTCAAAGATCTCTAAGGCCTCTCTCCAGCTCTCCACTGATCTTCTTCTTGCACTTAATGCACAGTGGGGTCACCTGGGGTAGAAGAAGCAGAGGAGGGAGGCTGCAGTAGTTGTCTCCCCTTAGAGCAGTGGTTCTCAACCTTCCTAATGCCACAACCCTATAATACAGTTCCTGTGGGTCGCGGCCCACAAGTTGAGAAGAACCGCTGCCTAGAGTGACAGGTTAGCTCCTTATGGAGATCTGTGCTCAGAGGGTCTCTCTGTCAAGGCATGAGGGGGAAAAAGCTATTTGCACAATTTTTCTGAGTCAGGGTCCCTCCCAGGGCTCAGTTGTTGGGTGGTCCTGGCTGCTCCCAGCCAGGTGTTGGTGCTGCCTCAGCTGCCAGCACTGAGCAGGCCTGGCATAGAGAGGGAGGGTGTGGGGAGCTAGGCTGGCACAGGGAAAGAAAATAAGCACTGTAAATGTATGCAGATGTATGCAAATCTCTGCAGCCTGCCGCTGGCTCTCTGGGTGGAAAACCCACAGCCCCACCCTGGGCCCCACCGGAGCTGCAGGATGCGACATCTTCTGGCCCTTCTTCCTGCTTCTCTCCCAAGAGCATCTTCTCCCACAAAGAGGTCTGAGAAAGTGAGAAAGCTGAGCCATGAGGCAGGGAAAGGAGGGGACTTGGCTTCAAACTGAGAATGACAGCACCGGAAATGACAGGAGAGGGCCACCACACCCCGAGCTCTCCCTACTCGGTCCTAGATATCAAAATTGCCACCTTCCAGTTGGGGCAACACTGCTCCGGGCCTGGAACTATCTAAGGCATGGCTTGGCAATGTCTCTGGTAAGGCTGAGCAATGGGCAGTCTTTGAAGGTGCCTCCTTGTTCTCCCCTCAACCTCCCATAGCAGGGCTCGCAGAAAACCCCCCCATCCCCAGATGGGAAAGCACAGCTCTGCTCCCTGGGTTTGGGCCTTTAGTGTTCTACAAAGCTGCCTGCCCCCTGCCCTTACCTCACTGTCCTTGGCTAGCATACACATCCTCCCGTTTGCCACCAGCATGTCTTTGTGGAACCAGCAATAACACACACAAGCCTAAAGCAGAGTGAGGAAGGAACACACAGCCCCCGCCCTGAGAAAGCCCAGTCCCCTGACAGAGGATGAAGGTAGGCTCAAAGTACAAGCAGGACTTCATCACTGAAAGGCCTGGCCTGGAGTCCAGAGAGCTCCTGGCTCTACCCTGCATTTTGTTTTTGATGAAATGGATCCAGAGTGTGCAAGTGATTTCCCTAGAGCCACACAGCCCGGGGGGGCAGGCAGGGCAGTGCTTGGGACTCTAGCCAGGATTTCCTGATTTCCAGTCTGGTGCTCTGTAGGCCACACCAGGCTCTCTTATTCCCTATAATGGTACGAATGGCGGTGGTCAGTGAATCAGGCTTAAGAATTGAAGAATAGGTGGCCTGAGCCAGAAGCCTTCCTGTAAGAGGTGTCCTGAAGATTGTGCTCTAAGTGCTCAGACACAGACAGTGGCATGGAGACAACCAGTTATACCCAGCAGGGAAAGTGAGGAAAGCACAGGTTTTGTGGTTCAGGTAGTGAAATGGAGCCACATTGCAGGAACAGGCAGAAAGCCCCATAGCCAGCTAGGAGGGACTCAGCTTTTACCTCCCAGCTCAGAACTCTACCCACCAGACCAGGAGCAAGTCTGGGGAGGACTGGAATGTGGGTGCTGGTCTTCTCCTGTCACTCTCAGATGTATCTCAGTTTGGGTGAGATAAGTTGAAGTCAGCCAAAGAAAACAGGGGTAGATGTTATAGAGCCCCATATTTCTAAAGCTTGGAGAGCAAATGTCTTAATTTATGGGCCTGCATCAAACTGACCTAGTCCCAGTTTGGCTCCATGTACCCTCCCGTTACATCTGCTCACTTCCCCTTACCAATTATTGGGGGTCTCTGTGGACATGGTTCAGCCTGCACAGCACCCCCTGACCCTGCCATCATCAGAGATGTTGGCAAGCGCTGCCTTAAATTGCCCCAGACCCTGAGCAGTGTTGCCCTACCTGGAAGGTGGCAATTTTGATATCTGGGGCTGAGTAGGGACTGCACCCATGAGGTAGTGGCCTTGGGTGGAGTATTCAACCGCAGCTGCTGGCTCTGGCTTTATGAGTCCTCACATGACTGCGTTTCCCAGCTCCAGCCATCTCCAGCTGCAGGTCTTGCTCTTCTATCAACCCCACAAGCCTGTCAGCAGGTGGGGCTACTTTAGTCCTCAAGCCTCAATCCACTTCTGGCTGAAGACAACTTCCTCTCCCCTGGGGGAAGCTAATGCAGGCCCATAAATTAAGACATTTACTCTCCCTCCAAGCTCTGGAAATATGGGGCTCTATAACATCTACCCCTGTTTTCTTTGGCTGACTTCAACTTTCCTCCAATTAGTCAGACCCTGGGGCAGCAGCTAGACGACTGATGACTCAGAGGATTGCAGAACCAAATTCAGAATCAGGAGTTTATCCAAATATTAGTAGCCTTTCCCTGTTGGCCCTATTCTCTTCCGATTCTTTCTTTTCTCAGCCATTCCCTGAGCTTTTGTATACTGGGCCTGCACTGTATCTGCAATCATCTGTGTGTTTCTTTGCCAGTTTCTCTGTTGATACCATGGGAGGGGGAGCAGTTTAGAATGTATCTGAGTACATATTATTCCTCCTCCAGCATCAGACAGTCCCCTTGGCCTCAGTGCAGGCTCCTCCCCAACTCTGAACCATTCCCCTCTTCCAGGACTGTCCCTTCTGCTTCAGCTCCAGCTGCAGCTGCCTAGAGAGTGGATGAGCCTGGGGCTAGTAGAGGCTGCACCAGGATGGTGATGAATTAAGAGCAGGTGTTAAAACTCTGCCTTCAGGACCTGGAGTTCAGGAGAGCAGGACCACCATCAGTGTAGGTGTGAGTCTGAGTGCACCAAACTGTCCTGAGAACAGAATAATCCAAGAGCTAAGAGCCAAGAAGTGTGGCTGCTGGGAAGGGAGTGGTGCTTTTTTTGCCCATCTGTGGCTCAAAAGGCCATTCTTAGTCCTGTACTTTGTACTTTCATATGGGCAAGGACTTATTTCTGCCTCACTTGTTCAGTGCAGAGCCTCCTGGTCTGGGTAGGAATGGGGCTCTCAGGTGAGAGGGGGGGAGGAGGTGGCTGCTGGATTGGAAATCTTGTGGAAGGCTCCCATGCTGCATGGGGTCTGCAGGAGGCTGCAGGAGTGTCAGGAGCTAAGTTGGAGAGAAGTCTGTGATCAGAATAACTTTTAGGACACCTTGGGTCCAGTAGCCAGAGGCAGAGCCAGGTGGGGTGGGCAACTTGCAGCCTCAAAATCACATATGGCCTTCCAGATCCCCAAGGGTGGCTCTTTGATTGAATTCAAACTTCACAGAAGAAATCTCTTTCTTATATGGATTTGTTCTGTAAAATTTGGATCCTTTGCAGTCAAGGATCCAGAAGGCCATATGTATCACAGAGCCCGCCATGGAGCTCCCATGATGCAGGCCCTTTGAGCCCTCTATCGGAAAAGAGCACAGCTGGGGCCTGGCCCTGCTGGGTTACTCTAAAAGGAAGCAGGGGGGAAGACAGGCAGGCAAGGAGTTGAGCACTTTTCCTTGGGGGAGAATCAAAAATGGATACCCCCTGTGACACACAGGTAGTGAATGAGGTGAGTTGGGCAAGGGGCAGTAGAGAAGGGGCTGGCCATTTCTTCAGCCGGTGGTGCCTGTGCAGAGTCCTGGGGCAGAGTAGCCAGGGAGAAGGGAAGGCAACCCTGGCCTCCACCCTGGAACTGGGGGTCTGGGAGCTGTCCAGCATGGGAGCTTGCTGAAACCAGCAGGACCCTGGCCTGAAGGAGGCCCAGGGGAAAAGTCTGTGGCTCTCCCAGGTGCCCTCTGCAGCACTCTTCCCCTCTCTGCTCCAAGGATTGGGAGGCCAGATTAGACACTCAAGCCTGAGAAAGGGACACTGAGCAGAGGATATTTGAACCTTCCCTGTGGGGGTGGGTACGGTGTGGGGGGAGAGAAGCAATGGTGCTCAAGGCTAAGATGCTTTGCCCTTGTGCCTCCCACAGCTAGGAGGACCCAAGGGGGAGCACCGTGAAAGCAGTTGAGGATGACTTGTGTCTATAGTATTGACAACCACATATGAGAGGACAAATGTGTTCAAACACCTCTTCAAGACTGTGAGTCTCGACTGGTCCTATCTGTGGGACACTCCCCTTCCCCCAGTCCTTAGTACTGATAACTCAGTATTGATAACTTAATCTCAGACCCAGCTTGAGTGTCTACTTCTGCTGCAAAGCTTGCTCATTTCAGCTCCATTTTGTCAGCACTTCTGTGGGCCCTGTAAGAGTAATAGAAGGCACCACACCCTGACTCGTATTTAGAATCAAACATGGATTTGCTTCTCTTCTTTCACCCAACAATCCCCTTCCTTTCAGTTGAAGCTTTCTCAATAAGCCCCGTCTTCTGAAGGCTCACGCAGTTCTCTCCTCCCCATTCTCTGGCTCAATTGCCACACTTCCTTCAGATGGATGCTTTCTAGAAGCCTCCTCCCTCCCCTAAATGCCAAGAGGTGCCATTTCCTCACCTACACTCACCAGGCCCCCTCTCTCCAGACCGTGCCAGGCTTCTGGTCAATCTGAGGCAGTGACTGGGAACAGTGTGAAGGCAGCCTGGTGCAGCTATGCACACGGTCTGGAATTAGAGTCTGGCCCTCCAGCATGGCCGCTGTCTTCCAGCCAAGGGATGGGGGAAGAAATTCCATCCCACTGCCTTTTGGCTAAGTTGAAAGCTGTCTTGGTCATCACTTAAATGTCCCCTACAACCAAGATGTCCTCCACCACTCATGTCCTCCTGACACAGCACTCTCCTCCTCCAGGGTGCTAATTAACTAACTGTGGTTAACCCCACTTTGTGACTGTCTCCTCTGCAGTTATGCACGTTACTATATTGGATGGTGGGTGAGAATGTTGGCTCTGGAGACAGCAGCCTCGGCTTAAGAATTAGCCATGCCACTTCTTGATTGTGTGATAACCTCACTCCACCTCAGTTTTCTCTCCTGCAAAATGAGAACAACATCTACCTCATGGGGTTTAGTGAAAGAAAAATGAGTCAATTCGTGTGAAATGCTGAGAGCAATGCCTGGCACCTAGTTTGTGGCCAATCAATGTTTGCTGTTGTTATTACTTCTCTCTTAAGCTTCTATCCGCTGTGGACTCCATCTCTCCCATCAGGCTGAGAAATTGCCCAGGCACCTTCATGTAGCTCTCATCAGTCCAAGCCAGAACTTCTTGATGGCAGAGACTCTCTTCCCACCTTTGGGGTACCCTAAACCCAACCCTGGAGGGAGCCCAAGTTAGCCCAGGGCTTTGGATGCACTGAAGAGGGAGCATGGTCAAGCCAGTCCTGTTACTCGCTGGGCTCATGTGAAAGAAACCATGGCAGCTCAGGGGCAGACTTTCAAACAATTCCTCCGGTTTGTTGTCATTGTGTTTGTTTTAATGGATCAGGCAAGGTTGACACTGTCGTGCTTTTGGCCCAGTTTACCTGCCTAGTTGTAAGATTCTCTTTTCCACCATTCTCAAGTTACTTCATGAGGTCATGTAGTCAACCATGTTTACTGAGCATCTCCCATATACATAGGACTATACTAGGCACAGTAGTGAACAGAATACAGTCCCTGCCCCAGTAAAGCCTCAGCTCAGTGGGATGATAGGGAACAAGTAGGATGGGTTGCAACAAAGTATAAGCAACAGGAACATGGTCTGGTCTGGCGGGTTAGGGAAATAGTTACTGAAGAAGTGATCTTGTGAATCAGTAAAGGGGGATGAGGAAAGAGAGTGTTCTAGGCCTTCTACAGCTCCCCCTGACTTCCCAGCCTCCATCTTCCTAAGGTACCTTGCATTTTTCAGGATTCACATACACCTGCCTTGGCCAAGCATCTCCCCACACTGTCCCTCCCACATTCCTGCCTCACCCTGGAGATGGCTCAGCTATGTTTCTTGGGGCTTCCTGGTCAGAGCTCACTGGCAAACCACAGACTATCGCATAATCTCCCAGCAGGCCCCTGGGACCCTCTGGTTAAAACTAGAGAAGGGGATCCATGATGACACGCAATGACACCTTCCCATCGGCTGCAGAGCCCCTGCTCCACTGGGCTGAGTGCCCAGCTAGGAGGTCCTGGCAGCACATGAGGCCAGGTTTCCTCCCTCCCACTCTGCGGAAGCTCTGCCCCACCCCCCATGCTCCTCCCTACTTCCTGTTTAGCAGGGAAGAGTTCCTGGTCTATTTCCATGCCAGCTGTGTCTCATTTCCTGCTCCCCGGCTCGTGGCGTGCTGGCCCAGTGTGATGAGGTGAGGTGTGCCATTTCCCGCCTCACTCCATTCTCCTGGGCCTCCAGAGAGCAGAGTAGGGGGAAGTCAGCCCCACCCACCTTTGCTAGGGAGCACGGAGCCCAGCTGTAGGCTAGCAAGATGTTGTCTGCTGCCTCCAACACATGGTATACTGAATGTCTTCTAGGTGCCAGGCAGGATACCAGGCACCAGGCATCCAAAGCTAAGTATTCTTTGAGAAGACAGCTTTGGAGGTGAGCCAAATCTATGTGGTGACTGTGAAGACAGCACTCTGTACATGGTGCGCTGGGAGCTTAGGGCCACTTAGCGCCTAACAGAAGGTCAGAGAGGCCTCCCTGGGAACAATGACGTCTGAGCTGAGCTTGAAGAATGAATAAAAATTAGCTAAAGATGGGCTTGAGACCTTGTGGTGTGTGGGGATAAGTGATAAGCTATTGATAAAGCTTGAGGATAAAGATGAGGCAGGGAGGGCTGGGAGAGACTGGGAGGAGTCAAGTGGCAGAGGGTCTTAGAGGACCTCCCCCCAAACTCAGTTTTATTCTGCGTGAGTGTCCCAGTCAGACCCACAGTTTAACTAGGCCCTTCTGGCCTTAGTGTGGTGGAAATGGTATGAGTGGACCAGGAGACTGGTACTGAGAGAACAAGGTGTGTGTCCTGGTGAGAAAGAGGGAGGGAGGCCCTGCATTAGGACAGTGAGACCAAGAGAAACTGGCGGGACCCCACAGCTGACTGCCCGTACTTGGCCTGGAATAGTTCCTGATCTACAACAACCCCTCACACTTTCTGAATCTCAAGGTCCTCACCTGTCAAATACCTTTCCCCCTACTAAAAGGAGGAGCTGAGCTAACAGGATGTACAAGTAACAACAGTGGGTGGGGGAAGTTGTGGTGTTGCCATTTTATAATCTATGAGGTGGTAGAACTGCAGCCTGGTGGAATTCTTCAGTTTGGGGACAGAAGTAACTGGGAGGGAGGTGTGATTCTCTGTGGAGGTGGCAGGGGTCTACAGAGATCATCATATCCCTTCCCCTGCCTCTGGACAAATGATCCTCATCAAGTGGGGCATTAAAATCAGGGGAGTTCTGCCCTGCAATCAGAAAACATTTCTGGATCTCTCGTGGGGTCACATGAGGAGTAAGGCCACATCTTTGCCTGCTGGCAGTTGCCCACCCTGCCAGCCTCCCCACCCAGGCTTAGCTGGCCAGGTTGGGACCCGCAGGAAGCAGAATGCTACCAAGTAGGGCCCTCTGAGAGGATGAGGGCACACTGTCCTTGGATCACATGATTCGACAGTTTCCAGCTCCTCACCTGCGTCATTTTCTGTGTCCAACCCCAATCTTTGTGGCTAGAATGGAACTTCCTTTTCCAAGGCCCCGTTTCAGTGGCTTTATATCTGCAAAGCTCTTTCGCCAACCTCCCCTTGACCTCAGGAATAAGGCACCCTAGTCCGTTAACCTCTCCCGGGATATTCCCCTTCCATCCCCCCTCTCCCAGAAGAATTCCAGTTCCCTGTGCCCCTTGTGAGCCACAGAGCATAACACAAATTTGTTGAGGGTTTCAGGAGGTCCCAACCCACGGTTGGTACAGGAAGCTGTATTCTCTGGCAGCTCTGGACCTGTGGCAGCCAGCCAGCTAAATCCAAGACATAGGACCCACTCTGATACTCAAGTCCTGGGAGCTTCTCTGCATGAATCTTGCTGTCTCTGTCCTAAGCTCCTCTTACAGGGAGGGGGAACCAACAGGCAGACTTCCAAGTGCCTGCTCTGATTCTTGTTCAGCGCCACTCACGCAATTTCTATAAAAGAGACCAGGCTAAGGGACAGGGGGAGGGAGGGAGGGTGTCTGTGTCATAAACAAGGAGAGATATTTAGTGGTTTTTAAGCACCATAGGCATCTCCAGGGAGAGTTTGAGGGAGAAAAAACAACACTTTATTTGGAAACAATTCTGCTGAGATACAGTCTCAGCTTCACTTACCCTGCTGTTTCTTATGAAGTGCTATGTGCTCAAAAATAGGGGCTGAGTTTTAAAGTCACAGACCAAGTTCTGGGCTCAGAACCAAGAAGGTTATCTGCCTAGAGTGAAAGGATCTTAAGCAGGGCAGTTTATCTGTGACTCTGATCACCTTTTTCATCTGGCTTTGGGGACAGAGACCCCACAATCATCCCTGACAGCCTTTCCACATTAAATGACCCCCATAAAAGAGGGATCCCTAAAACTGGTGCAGAGAAAAGCTCCAAAAGAGAGATTGTTGAGGTGGAGGTGAGACACTGCATGAGCGTTTCCCTCGGCTCATCTTCTCTGTCAAGTTCTTCTTATTCCTGCCCCTGTGCCCTGTGTGGAGTTACCCGGCTCTGACCCAACCGTGGACAATAAGCAAATGACTTCTCCTTTTCCCTTGAACCATGATGGAGACAGCCTAGAGTTTCCAAAAGGAGATTTAAATCTTAAAAGGTAGAGAGAAGCTAAATGCCTGGGGGTATCATGGGTTATACTGGAGCAGAAAAAGAACATTAGTAGAAAAATCAGTGAACTCCAAGTAAAGTCTGCAGTTTAGTTAATCGTAATATGCCAATGTTAATTTCTTCATTTTGTCAGATGTAGCATGATTATGTAAAATTTTAACATTTAAACTGGGTGAAGGATAGATGGGTACTCTGTACTGTCTTTGCAACTGTTTTGCAAATCTGAAATGACCTCAGAATAAAAACTTAAAGGAAAAAAAAGGTAGAGGGTGGGACAAAAAAATGGGCAAAGACAAGTCAGAAAATTTAAGCCTAGTGAGGTTTTCAGTGCTTAGGGGTCTGATCTCTCAATCCTAGTGAAAGAACAAAGGGCACTCCTGAGCCCTAAACCCTGAGGATCAAGTTTATCCTGAGCTAACAACCCTCTAGCACTTGAGAGATTCCTACCTGAAGTCTGGCTCTTGAAGCTTCCTTTCCTCCATTCTAAGGCTCCATCTTCTGGGGAGTTTTGACCCTCCCAGGGCCTCTGCTAAAGCTCAGTGAGCCTGCTTTCCTCTTCCCAAGCTCTCAGATCCCCCTGGGCTCTTCCACACCATCGTCTGCTCAGAGATAGATTGAAGCCTTAGTGGCCACCATCCCATCCATCTCCAGGGAGGGACTCGGCAGGATGAATCTTCAAACTTATTTTAGCCGGAAAGCACAGATTTTGTTTCCACAAAATCTAATGTGGAGAGTTGCTATGGTCTGCATGTTTGTACCCCCTCAATATTCGTATGTTGAAATCATAACCCCCAAGGTATTAGGGATATGAGGCATTTGTGGGGTGGCTAGATTGTGAGGATGGAGCCTCTGAGAATGGGATTAGGGCCCTGGTAGAAGAGACTCCAGAGAGACTCCTTGCCACTTCCACCATGTGAGGACACAGCAAGAAGGCGTCATCTGTGAACCAGAAAGCAGCCCCTCTCAGACATTGAATCTGCCAGTGCCTTGATCTTGGGCTTCCAGCCTGCAGACTGTGAGAGATGTGTTTCTGATGTTAAAAGCTACCCAGTTGGTTCAGCGCTTGTAGCTCAATAGTTAGGGCGCCGGCTATATACACAGGGGCTGGCAGATTTGAACCCAGCCCAGGCCTGCTAAACAACAATGACAACTACAAAAACAACAACAACAACAAAAAATAGCCGGGCATTGTGGTGGGCACCTGTAGTCCCAGCTACATGGAAGGCTAAGGCAAGAGAATCACTTAAGCCCAAGAGTTTGATGTTCCTGTGAGCTGTGATGCCACGGCACTTTACCCCGGGCCACATAGTTATACCCCTTAAAAAAAAAAAAAAAAAAAAAAAAAAAAAAAGCCGGTCAACAGAATTTTGTTATTGTAGCCAAAACGCAGAGAAGGATCAATATTTAAAACAGATAAGCTTAAAACTAGTTAGAGGCCACATCCACCCAGCACCTGTCTCTCCCATGTCAGCCTCAGAGGGGCCTCCATGAATCCTTTGGAAACCTCCAAGCCCTGCCCTCTCAGAGCTCCTCAGGATGGGCTTCTCACATATGTTTCCCATGCCTGCTCCTCTGCGGACCCACCTAAGGGAATGATTTTGCAAAAGTCTACCTTTTAAGGGTCCAAAATGAAAAAAATACCTGATCTAAACAATTAGTGCACGGCACCAGTGTCAGAGGGCTGCTTTCATTACCTACCACTGTCAAGACCACCTCCTAGAGATTTGCATAAATCTCTCTTGCTGTTGCAATTTCAAGCTTTATTCTTCACTTTTTCTCCCAGTGCAGAAGAATTGGACCCCATCAGATCTAGCCAAGTCCCTTATTCTTAAAGCTACAGTTGGGTCCTTTTCTAAGTTATCTTTTGCACCATGAACTCAGCTAGAGTCCTTTACACTTGGGCCACAGGGCCCAACCCTCTGAGCCCCCTGTGAACTATTCTCAGGTGGGGGTTTCTCCAGGAGGGCAGAGCTGGAAAGCAGTGTTCCCTTGACCCTTACACTCCTCCTAGGTCCACTCAGCCCCCACACTCAGCCTCCCCTTCAGGTTGAACAGAAACGGCATGGCTCTGAGACTGTTGGAATTATTGGAAAAGTCAGCTTCAAAACCACAGAGAGATTTAGAGTTTTGGGGGCAAGAGCTCGGGAAGCAGTGTAGACAGTGAGACAGCTGAATTAAACATTGTCTGTGTGAGTCACTGCTCTCCTGCCTGCCGCACCAGTCCTGGTGTGAACCTAGAAGCTGGTGAGACAGTTACTTTCTCAACCAGTTAAATTACTCTCTGAGGACAGAATGAGGGGGATTGGACTGAAAATTATAGTAGGAAAGGTTTGTGTTAAAAATAATTCCCTGAATTTTATGGGCCCCAAAAGATGTTGCAGTCTCCCAAGAGACGTGCAGTAGTTTGCCAAAGCTCTACCTGCCTGAGGCAACTCAGGTCGATCCTGCCCCCTTTAATATCTCTTTACTTATGACTTGGTGACTACCATATTCATGACCACTGAACCGCACAGCCTTTACATTATAGCCTTAATAATGGTGATTAAGATAGCAACACATGATTGGTCACAAAAGGCCAACGGCAACCATGTGCCTGACCACTTCCTGAGCATGTGCTAGAGCTCATCATTGCATCTCATTTATTCTTGAAACAACCCTGTAAGATACATGTAGCTATTCCTGTTGTACAATAAGAAAACTGAAGGTCAAGCAGGTCAAGTCACTTGACTGGATCACACTATGAGGAAGGGCTAGAGTGAAGATTCAAACCCAAGTTTTTGACACTGGAGACTTCTATATGTAGTGTCTTGTAGAATTTTTCTGCCCTGATACTTAGAGACTCCTTGTTGTTAAATCTCCATTCATCCTGCTATAACATAAACATAGCTATGAAAATATACTAATGCATGTTTGTTTTGCTTTGTTGTTTGCACTGAGGGCATCCTAGCAAATGTACAAGTGGTGACCCAGTGCCAGGAAGGTTGCTTGTTGTCTCATTTCTGTTTTTTTTTTCTCTTCACCTGGTCCTGTCTTCTGCTTCTCTTCTGTGCCTTTGTGTTCCCCCCAGGGTATTTCTCCACTTTCCCACCTTCCCTCACCATCCTCACTGTTCCTTTAGACTGCAACAGCCAATCCTGTACCTCTAGCATCTCGTTGCCAAGCAACTGGCTTCCTACCTGCCCCATTGTGTTAGAATCTCCATGACAACAAATACTGCTGAAAGAGAGAAAGAGGGAAAAAAGTTAGGTGGTAGGTAGCAGGAGGTGGTGAGACCCTTTATTTTAGGACATTTGTGTAGTTTTGCCAGCAATAACTTATTCACTCTCAGGATCCCCAAAGGGTGTCACAAATGGCCTAAATCCAAACCTTGTGAGATTACTAGTCATGAGATTGACATTCTGTGCATAGGGATACGGACTCTAGCTTAGAGGCATTCATGTGAGGAGCACAGATGAAAGCCACAGGCATTTTTTGTGTAAACAGATGAGACTGGGCCACATGATCACCTTCCTGTGGGTCAGTTCAGAAGGCAGCCTGAATGAGGGAGGAGTTTTCAATAGTTACATGAGTAAGGTAATAGGGAATGTTTTCCAGTAAATCATAGGTGTGTGTGTCTCTGAACAGGGCCATACCTGGCCAGCTGAATTTAGGGTAGTGCTAAGGAGATGGGGGTTGAGGGATATTATAAACAAGATTTGGAGGCACACAGGCTCCTGCCCAAGGACTTTAAGTGTGTATGACCCTGTAAGATTCCTGGTCTGTCCAGCTCCAGGTAGTGGTTGGCCTCTGCATCCCTTCTACTTTGCCTTCTTCCAAAGGCCTGGAACAAGCCTGCAGGGAGGAAGAAGGAAAGAGGAGGTGGGGAAGGACATCAGGACAGCCTTGGACTTCCAGGTACTGGGGCTGATAGCCACAGAGGGGACCCTGTCTCTTCCAGCCACAGTCTCTGAAGACCTGATAGATGTTTACCAGGTGGCTAGAGGACCCACCCTGGATGGAGAGCTCTCAAAGGAAGTACTAAAAAGAAAGATGAGGAAGCCTGAGCAGGTGGGAGCACCTAGGCACTATCTACGTGGACATGCGGCCAAGGCCCTTATAAAGGCAAGGACCTTCATACTGCAAAGCTCCTCTCCTTTGGGAAAAGCAGGGGCTTTCTGGGCTGCCTGTATTGTTTAAAGTAGATAGTGCATGGAAGACTCCTCCCTGACTCAGTGCCCTCATAGGGACTCAACGAACCCACCCAACCACCCCATTTGGCTGGCACTTTCCTCAATGATCCTGCCATATGAATTCCGAGGCTCTTCTAAAGGCCAAAGGTCACGCTGTCCTTCTGTCCATACACTTGGACCTGAGCTTTCTAGGTAGAAGAACATGTCTGTCCCTCTAAATTCTAAGCAGCAGGACTAGTAAGACCCCAGGCCCAGATTTTAGTGCTCTTCAGAGACAGAAAGTTCTTCCTAACATCCAACTTAAATCTCCCAAATAGAGAAGTTCATTTGTTCTTATCTGCATTCAATGGGGAGGGAGAACAGACCAGGATCTGTAGGCAGTGGGCCCATCCCACACATTTTCTCCTCCAGTTTTGCTCCCCTACTTGGCCTGACTTTTCAAGAACATTGTTCAAGCTTTTGGTATGTGTGGCCAAATGGAGGGCCAGGCCCCCAGCAAAGGCTACAGCCCCACAGCTGAACAGGCAGGCTAGATGCCAGATACTAATTGCTGAGATGGATGCAGTGAGTCAGATACTATTAGAGGAAGAAGTTGGTGAATCTTTCTGAATGGCTATCTGCAATTTGTAAACCAGTGTTTATGAAATTCTCCTCTTAGACCCAGCAATTCTCCTTCTAAGAATATAGCCTGAGGAAATAATCTGAGGTGCAAGCAAAACTTATTTAAGATGTTTATCACAGTGTTGTACATAATAGTAGAAAATTAGAAACAACCTACATGGGTAGTGATGGTGGAATGGTCAAATAATTTTTGTATAATGCATTCATATAATAGTATATTATCTATGAATAAATGTGTTTTAATAACTTCTGAAGATTTTAAAATGAAAAGTAAAGGGTTGGCACCTGTAGTTCAAGTGGCTAAGGCACCTGCCACATACACCAGAGCTGGTGGGTTCAAATCCAGTCCTGCCCTGCCAAACAACAATGACAATTAAAACCAAAAAATAGCCGGGCATTGTGGCAGGTACCTGTAGTCCCAGCTACTTAGGAGGTTGAGGCAAGAGAATCACTTAAGCCCAGGAATTGGAGGTTGCTGTGAGCTATGATGCCACGACACTCTACCCAGGGCAATAGCTTGAGGCTCTGTCTCAAAAAAATAAAAAAATCATAATAATAAATAAATAAAATGAAAAGTAAAAATGCTTACTACATAGTAGGTGAAAAGATATAAAATCTATGTAGAGAATAATCACAATTTTATAATGTATGTTCACAGGAGTGAACATTGAAAAGGCTGGAAGAAGGCCTGGTTCTATGGGTCATGCCTGTAATCCTAATATTTTGGGAGGCTGAGGCAGGAGGAGCACTTGAGGCCAGGAGTTAGAGACCAGCCTGAACAATGACAAGACCCTGCCTCTACTAAAAACAGAAAAAAATAGCCAGGCATTGTGGCACATGATTATAGTCCCAGCTACTCAGGAGGCTGAGGCAGGAGGATCGCTTGAGCCCAGGAGATGGAGATTGCCATAAGCTATGATGATGCCACTGTACTCTATCCCAGACAACAGAGGAAGACTCTATTAAAAAAAAAAAAAAAAAAGAGGCGGCGCCTGTGGCTCATTGAGTAGGGCACCGGCCCTTATATACTGAAGGTGGCGGGTTCAAACCTGGCCTCAGCTGAACTGCAAAACAGAAAAATAGCAGGGTGGTGTGGCGGGCGCCTGTAGTCCCAGCTACTCAGGAGGCTGAGGCAAGAGAATCGCCTAAGCCCAGGAGTTGGAGATTGCTGTGAGCTGTGTGACACCCTAGCACTCTACTGAGGGCAATAAAGTGAGACTCTGTCTCTACAAAAAAAAAAAAAGAAGAAAGAAAAAGAAAGAATGAAAAGCCTGGAAGAACCCAAAATACTTAAAAATCTTAATAGTAGACTTATTAAGGGCTCCTGTGTGCTACTTGCTAAGCATTTTCCACATATCATATTTTATCTTTATAGCAACTCAGAGATGTAGATATCCTTGTTTTTTAGATGAAGCAACCAAAGCTTGGAAAGATTATGAAACTTTCCCAAACAGCACAGCTTACAAATACAACCAGTCTGTGAACATCACCCAGAAATTATAAGAAGTTACTACAGTGTGGGGATGAGGGCGGGTAAGTGGTGCTGGTCTGCATGGCCTGTGGCTTCTTCTGGTGTAAGCATGCAGATGCCAATGTGCACTACTTTTGTGCTTTTCTTTCTTTCTTTTTTTTTTTTGTAGAGATAGAGTCTCACTTTATTGCCCTAGGTAGAGTGCAATGGCGTCACACAGCTCACAGCAACCTCCAACTCCTAGGCTTAGGTGATTCTCTTGCCTCAGCCTCCTGAGTAGCTGGGACTACAGACACCCGCCACAACACCGGGCTATTTTTCTGTTGTTGCAGTTCGGCCGAGGCCAGGTTTGAACCCGCCACCTTTGGTATATAGGGCTGGCACCCTACTCAGTGAGCCACAGGCACTGCCTTGTGCTTTTCTTTCTTTCTTTCTTTCTTTTTTTTTTTTTAGAGAAAGAGTCTCACTTTGTTGCCTTGCCGTGGGTCACAGCTCACAGCAACCTCCAGCTCCTGGGCTTAGGCGATTCTCTTTCCTCAGCCTCCTGAGTAGCTGGGACTACAGGCGCCCGCCACAATGCCCAGCTATTTTTTTTGTTGCATTCTGGCCGGGGTCTGGTTTGAACCTGCCACCCTCAATATATGGGGCCGGCGCCCTACTCACTGAGCCACAGGTGCTGCCCCCTTTGTGCTTTTCTTGCCTCCACTGCTCTGCTCATTGGGCAGCCCTGGTCACACCTGATCAACCCTTCCAGGCAGAGTGGACTCTGTCCAGTTTAGATGCAAGATACTAACTGCTGAGACAGATGCAATGAGTCAGATTTACAGGGCAGTTAGTCCCCAAGTGTAGGCACAGTGGGGAAAGTTGCCCTCCTGGGTCTGCCCAGCATGGCAGGGGAAAGAAGACACATTTCCAGCTTCAACTGGCTGGTGGGTCTCCCATAAGCTCATCTGCCAGCATCCTGGTGTCTGGCAGGATGCTGGGCCTTTGGCAGCTATGCTTTGGAGCCTCACAGCTCATGGGACTTTTTTCCTGTGATTGGGGAGACTTAGGGGAGGCAAGGATTTTCTCCTACAGCCTGGCACTGGGTCTTTGGGCACCAGCCAGGCCTGGCCCCTCCCTCTGTGTAACTACCACATGGATGTGCTGCTGCTGAAAGTGGGGAGACACCCTGGCTTGGCATTGCTGTGCTAGTAGGAATGGGGGCTCAGAACACTTTTAGTTAACGAAGAAAATGCCATGAAAGCTATGTCGACCAGTTCAAGGAAAATATTTCAAATTGTATATAAAACCAGCACATTGTACCCCATGATTGCATTTATGTACACAACCATGATTTAATTAAAAAAAAAAAAAAAGAAAGAAAGAAAATGTCATGAAGGCTATGTTAACCAGTTTGATGAAAATATTTCAAACTGTATGTAAAACCAGCACATTGTACCCCATGATTGCATTTATGTACACAACCATGATTTAATTTAAAAAAAGGTCCAGTGACTATGTGTCAATTATGAATAAAAATTAATTTTTAAAAAGACCATAGAAAGAAAAGCCAAGGAAATACTTTCTCTTTAATAAATATTTAACAAATTTAATTTTACAGATAAGAATTTTTATAGTTAAAAATGCAGCTCTCTGACTTCTTAAAATTGTTAATATATTGGCATGCAGGTCAAAATATTAAGTACTTCATTAGTAATTCAATTGACAATAAATATTTAGGAAGTATTTACTAAGTATAGACATAACTTTCTAAACTTTTGGGAAATCTAATATTATATTTCTGCTTAATAGGCATTATAGCATCTGAAAACCAAGAGGTGAAACACTAGTTATTCATTATCATAAAAATTAAGGTGGATAGTAAAAAGGAATATTAAGCATGAAAGAATAACAGATTAAATATGGTCAATTTACAAGGTAATATTAACAAATTATCAAGTTATGCCAAAATATATTATTTAACCTAAGTAGTTTTAGCATCTTCAATAATGAATATACCATAAAATGCACAAATATAAAGCCATAATATATCCTGTGAGCATTTTTACCAGTGTGTTAATGACCTGCTTGAGTTAGTACCTCAGGCTTTGCCTCCAGCTTTAAAATACAGTCAGTTATTACCTGCTCAAATCTGTACCAGAATGCTTTAACTAGACTAAATATACTCTAAAGAGAAGTAAATATTATACTATTTCACTTTTATTCTTAGTTTCTAAAATCACAGCTATTATTCATAATTCAATTGAGGTTAGAGTATGCTATAATGTACCCATAACTTAAAATCATACATTTATAACACTGTTTAAATTTCTTGACCCATAAAATTAAAAACACCAGAATCTGAAATAAATTTAACATATCTCCTAACATATACTTTACCAGTGTATTACCATTTTTTCTCTTTTTCTCCGATACAGTTATGTCTTAGATCATCGCTTTCTGAAATTATATTATAACACCAGTTACAAAATAAACTAAATATAACTGGGTTATAAAGCCATTGTCAAACTGTAATGGAGACAGACAGCTTCAGAGAAAGTTTCATCTATTACAGGAATGGCTGTTAATTTGTTCGTTATTTGGACCAACTCTTCCTCCCACCTCTTGTTTCACACCCATAAAGCGATTTGTATTTTGTTGATTATTCACAGGAATAATTTCTGCAGTGAGGAGGGACAATATTTGAAAATTCAAATGGTTCAATTCTAAACAACAATAGATAGCTGAGAGATTACTGTAATTTAACTTTTAGAACTGTTTAATTTTGTCAAAAGCTAAGGGTTAATGTTCTCTGTTATCTTATCGGGAATTTGAATGATACAATTCATATTGGTGATGATAATAATAAATATGAAAATAATAGACACAAGTATTAATTTTAACTAAGCATATACAATGTGCAACTACTATATGAAATATTTATTCATATTATCTCATTTAATCTTCAAATAACTATATGCATTGTAAATACTATTATCTCAGTTTTGTAGATAATACTAGCCAGTATTTCTCCTTATTATATGTTCAGTTCTAAACATAATGATGAGATAATTATCCTTTTCTAAAGAAGAAAAGTCCAATTTAACCGAGAAAGTGATTTATGTAAATTTCCTTATTGGGTCCATGACTCATTTGTCATTTAAGAACTCATGTTCTTGGCTGGAAGAGGAGGCTCACACATGTAATCCTAGTGCTCTGGGAGGCCAAGGTAGGAGGATCACTTGAGCTCCAGACTTTGAGACCAGCCTGAGCAAGAATGAGATCCCATCTCTAAACCAAACCAAAAAACTAAAATTAGCCCAGCATTGTGATTCATGCCTGTAGACCCAGATACTCAGGAGGCTGAAGCAGGATGATCACTTGAGCTCGTGAGTCTGAGGTTGCTTTGAGATAGGCTGACGTCATAACACTCTAGCCTAGAAACAGAGTGAGGTTCTGTCTCCAAAATAAATAAATAAATAAAAAGAAGTCATGTCCCTAACCACAAAATTGTGGTCATCATATTAGTCAGTGTAAGTAAATCTAAATGCTTTGAAAGAAAACTCCCAAATTTCATCACTTTCACAAGATAAAGGTTACTTTGTGTATTCATGTTGTAATCCAAGATTGAGTGCAGTTGCATGTTGTCTATCAGCAACAGGGATCTGAGAAATAGAATCCCTCTGTATGCTGAAAAGAAAAATGAATTAGATTTTGTATAAATACAGTATTTTCTATTCCATGCCTTATTAATGAATTTGGACTTTAATGTGTTACATTAGGGGATAGAATAATGTTATTAAATGTCTATTTTAGAATTACAGCCACAGTAACATTGCAGAGAATAGAATGCACAGAGGTAAGACAGAAAAGGAGGAGCTTTTTAGGGTGCCAATTTAGATGAGAAATGACTTGAGCAGGAGTAAAATCATCCTACAGGGGCTATAGGAATTAAGAGAAGAGGCATGAAAGCCTCCCAAAGACAGATTCAAAAGAACTCATTGAGTATTAGATGTGAACAGCTCAACAGAATCAATGATATTCCCAACATCTTAAATGTGGGGAAAAGGATGCATGCTGTTAAGAACTATAATGTAGAAATAATTTCCCTACATAAATGGAACAGTTTCAGATAGTAGCCCTTTGTCACCTGGGCACTTATACTGATGATGCTACATATGGATGTGTTTGTATTGATATAAAAACTTCCTAATAGCAAAATCAAGAGAATTCATCTTGTTCAATCATTTGAACTCTGCAATGTGCTGGATATTGGAAGAAACAAAATAAAACACAATCTCTGAGTTTGGCAGGTTTAGGTAGAGTGGAAGTTAATGAAGATTCAAGATAATAAATGCCAAATAAAACCAAATTTAGGATTTTGTGACTATCTAGACAAAGTACATGAAAATCCAGAAGGGTGGCAAAAGAGTCCTGATGAAAATTTGAAGAAAGATCACATCTGAGCAGAAAAGAAATGAGAAGACATGTTCAAGCTGAAGGAAGCACATGTACATAGCCCAGAAGGGAAATAAAATGCCGTGATTAAGGATGGCAGGAGGGTAAGTCAGTCCTGAGCAGGGAGCTGAAGGAGGCAAATAATGTTAGGTTAGGAAAGAGAAGTTGAAAGTTAAAGCAGCTACTAAATAATTCTAAAAAATTCCTAGCAGAAAAATGTCGTGGACGTAATTACGCTTCATTCAGGTTATTCTTACAACAGTGTGAATATCAGATTTGATTAAAAAAAAAAAAAGTTCAAAGTCATGGTACCTTGTCAAGGGGCCCAAGGAGAAGCCCAGTAGAGGGGAACAGTGGACTGAAATAAAGTGGTTGCAATGAGGATGGGGAGGAAGGGAGAAAGCCAAGAATGGTTAAGGAGAAAAATGGATAGATTACATCCAAAATAAAATTAAAAGCTAAGTGAGAGGGGGAAATCGAGGCTAATTCCCTGGTTCTGACTTAAGTAACTATGCCTCTGATGATTCTATTCACCAAGGTAGAAAAAGTGAAAAGATGAGTGGATGGGAGGAGGGAAGAAAAGAGTAAACTCAGAATTGGGTACACAGGTACCTCTGATGCATTCCAGTAAAGATGCCTGTCTATCTGGAAGCTGGATAACTTTCTAGTATAACACAACAGACTCTAAGATTCATGTATTATTTATACCTATTCCTACTTAGTGCAGTGCTTTAGGGGCCAAGTTAGGAGTCTCAGTTTAATTTTTCATTTTTATTTAATTGATAGACTCTTGCCAGTGACATGTAGGAATAGGAGAGACAAAAAGATTAAATGTTAATGTATCACCATTACTAACTTTGGTCAGTAGCTTTCATAAGACGATAACTATAAATCATCAAATTATAAAAAAATAAAAAATAACCTGTTTATAACATATACCTGGTTTGAAAGGAAAGTCATTTAAAAAGAAAAATGAAATCCCACCTAATATTCCCCCTAGAGTATTAGTTAGTATTTTATGTTGATGTCCATGTATTTATTATGCAATGATGAACTATTATAACCTGAGTTTAAATTTTATCCCCTTTCCCAAGGGAAAAATAAAATAATGAATATAAAAAAAAGAATGAATATCAAGTTACAAGGAATGTTATGTAATACATGTTACAAAACCATAATGCAGTTATTCAAAATTATGATCTTCAATGATATAAGATGAATATGTGTTCAACCAAAGAAACTACATAATTGCAGAGTTTGAAGCCACTGGGTTAAATAATGGAGTTTTAAAAAAATGGAATCTTTTTAGAAAACATAAGCTTCTGAAAAGTTTGGAAAAGATTTTAGTACAACTTACATGCTTTATGCACATTTATTTAAACTTATAAATTAAGTAAGGTTGACCAAAGATATTAGAAATGAACAGAATCTGTAAGAGAATCTGTTGGTAGGCCCAAGATACATGGGTCAGTAAGGTTTTCTCCACACATAAAGCAGTTTAAATATTTCTAACTGTTTGATGTCACTGATTCACAGGTTCATAGCCACGACTGAGCACAGGCTTGTGTTACACAATCTTTCAACCTTATGCCAACGTTTCCGGAGAAAGCGCTCCCAAGAGCTCTTGTTGCAAGAACATTGAAACACTTACCTGGCCACCACAGAGCTCTACAATATCATTAGAGAATAATATTTCTCCAAAAAAAGGCAGAAAATTTTAATGACATGCTTTTATTTTTTGAGACAGAGTTTCACTATGTCACACTCAGTAGATTGTCTTGGTGTCACAGCTCACAGCAACCTCAAACTCATGGGCTCAACTGATTCTCTTGCCTCAGCGTCCCAAGTAGCTGGGACTACAGGCACCTGCCTCAACGCCCAGCTATTTTTGTTGTTGTTGTTGGCATTTGTTTGTTTAGCAGGTTTGGACCAGACTGGGTTTGAACCCACCAGCCCAGGTGCATGTGGCAAGTGCCCTAACCACTGAGCTGTGGGTGCCGAGCCAGTGCCATGCCTTTGGATTAACAGTGCATTCTGTGCTGTTCAGTATGTCCAAACAGAATCAGTAGTTTCAATGTTTTTCTTTGCTCATTCATGAAAATAGCTTATCTGAGAAGACTTTTTCTTTAAAAAATTATGACTATTTCAGTTCACAATTTGAAATCGTATAATCTCTAGGCGGGTTTTACGTTGGTGCTTTAATCAGAAGATGTCTCCACTGAACAAAGTTTTGTTATTAATATGCAAATGAATGCTGTAAGGCAGATGACACTTTTTCCCAAACCAAATTCAATTAACATACCAATAACTTGAGGTGCTCCTAGTGTAATCAGAATTAGTGTTTTACATGACAGATTTTTTAACACTTCTTAGATTCTAAGAATAAAGAATTCAACGCTATCATTTATTACCATGATGCAAATGCTAAACATATGGGGGCAAAAAGAATGGAAGAAAATAGCCAAAGACGACATAAACATAACAACATTAAAAATGTCCTTATCCAGGCGCTGAATTGATTGCTGAACTGTATAGAACCACATAATCACCTTAATAATAGTGCCCATCTGTTATATTAGAATTATGTAATCAAGTTTTCTTTTAGCCTACAAGAAAAGACAACAACAAAAAATCATTAAAGAAAAACATGTCACATCAGAGGACAAACTGCTCAACTCTTAAGTATCACCTAAAGCAATTCACATAAATGAAGGGTTTTAAGAGATTAAAGTTCAAAATTAAGAATTAAAGATGTTGTCTGAAAGCTCTTGAAGCTAAGTGGAAAAAGAGTTATGCAGCGTCTCAGCATATTACAATCTCCATTTCTGCTTTTCTGCCTGTGCCATTGTGGCCCTGCCATCAGGGAAGTAGTTTTTTTTTTGTTTTATTTTTGGCAGTTTTGGCCAGGGCCAGGCTTGAACCCACCACCCCCTGTATATGGGGCCGGCGTCCTAGCCACTGAGCTGCAGGCACTGCCCCGTCAGGTAACTTGTAATCAACATGGAATGAAAACACTGAAGTCTCATTTTACTTTCTGTGTGTTGAAAAGTGATTTTATGAAATTTATTCAGTAAAAAACTACGTGTTTGTCATTTATTACATTGTAGCTCTATGACATGTTCTGGGGTTGTAGTGTGAAAAAATGATATTTCATCACTCTAATGTAGCTTATTTCATATTTGGTATCATTTTAAGGAAACACATTTATATTTTGTAATATACAACGCTATTGTCGTGGCTATAAAAATAAAGTGTTTTTTTTTTTTTTTAACTAACCCCTCTGAATTGTTCTGTATGTTCTATCAAATAAGTGTTTGGACCATTCAACTGAATTGATTTCTAACAATTAAGATTTGTGCACACCTGCATGTTTGCCAGTGAACTTACTGTTTTCTGGACGGTACTGATTTTGATAATAGTTTCTCTTGGGAAAAAGGCTGGCACCCCATTTTTCTATTGTAATATGCATTGTGAAATTGAATCACATCAAAACCTAAAAATTACTTTCCTGAATATTTGTGGAACTCATATCACTGATGTCGTTAGTACTAAATGGATCAAGGCGGCTCCTCTGTAATCGAAGATTTCACATTTATTTTTAGTTTCAACATATTTCTTACTTCAATTATTAGTCTGGGGTGATCCTTCCTGACCTAAAGCAGAGGCTATAAAATGTAAAAGTTGATCCTTTAATTAAATGTTGCACTTTACATCCTCAATACACTGAGAATTAAAATTTTAATATTTTTATTTAATTTTTTTAATTTTTTTTATTTTTATTAAATTATAATTGTGTACATTGGTGCAATCATGGGGCACAATGTGCTGACTTTATATACAGTCTGAAATATTTTCATTGAACTATTTAACATAGCCTTCATGGCCTTTTGATCACTATACGAAGACATTTATATTCTACATTTAGTAATTTTCACTCGTAACCTTGTAAGATGCACCGTAAGTGTGATCCCACCAATCATCCTCCCTCCACCCATCCTCCCCTCTCCCCTTAAAGGAATAGTTGAATAATTATATTTTAAA